>JAVTVY010044873.1:0-20138 GCA_036873755.1 Hanleya hanleyi
AAAAAAAATATTAATTAAAAAAAAAGAATTTAACTGAAAAAAAAAAAATACATATTGTTAACAATGAAAACTAATGCAACAATATCAATAAAACAAGAGAAAACCAACAAATCAAGACAAAACAAATGAAACAAAATATTCAAAGAAAACCAATCAAAACAGAAAAGTACGGAAAAATACAAAAAAAGAATGCATAAACACAAACAGGTGCAACCATATAAGACAGACAATACAAATTAATGAAACAAAAAAAGTTAATGAAACAACAGAATTCAACTGAAAGTAAAATATATATATTGTTAACAATGAAAACAAATGCAACAATATCCATAAAACAAGAGAAAACCAACAAATCAAGACGAAACAAATAAAAATTTCAAAGAATACAGAAAACTGCAGAAAAATACAAACAAAAACAAAGAATGCATAAACACAAACAAGTGCAACCATACAAATAAAATAACCATATAAGTAGTATACAGCGCGTAAATTGACAATGTTTTCACCCGGATGTAACTATGACGTCACAACTTCCGATGGTGGCGCCATCTGTACACATTGGTGGCAAAAACCCGCACTAGGGGGAGACAACTCTGGCTGTGTCGTTCATCATCCTCTGGAAATGTCCAGACTTGTCATCGGCAATGGCGGATCACTATAGTTCGGTTAAGCTTTGTATTCATCCGCGGTGATGTGGTCTGGCAGCATTTTAGACGGCCATGTTGGAAAAGGGGGCGTATTTTTAGACGGCCATGTTGTAAAATGGCGGTGTTTTTAGACGGCGCAAGGGAGCAAACGAGGCGGTGGGGAGGTCACAGGGAGAAAAAACCCTCACATTACCCTCAAAAAAACCTCTAAGCCATATAATAATAATAAACATAATCTATAGGTGTTGTACCATGTTAATAGGATCAGTTTAGCATCTGTACCACCCTAGGGTCGAGCGTTTATTGTCCCGTGTATCTCCGCAAAAAATCAACAAACAAAATGGCGGCTCCAGGATGGTGTGGGGGCGCCCTTTCCACATCACGGCGTCGATCCTAACCATAGCGCCATCTGCACACACTGACGCAAGGGAGACAACTCGTGTGGCCCAAGGGTATGGAAATAGCCGTTTTGGAGCTAGGGAGCCAACAATGGTCCAATGGGGTCATATGAGGTATCAAAGTGAAGCATTCGTGAAGGGTCATCTAATGGGCTGGGTGTGGGGTTGAACTATCGGCAATCTGCGCATGCGCGGTGGCCCAAGGGTATGAAAATAGACGTTTTGGAGCTAGGGGAGCCACAAATGGTCCAATGGGGTCATATGAGGTATCAAAGTGAAGCATTCGTGAAGGGGCATCTGATGGGCTGGGTGTGGGGTTGACATATCGGCATTCTGCGCATGCGCGGTGGCCAAAGGGTATGGAAATAGACGTTTTGGAGCTAGGGGAGCCACTAATGGTCCAATGGGGTCGAGTGAGGTATCAAAGTGAAGCATTCGTGAAGGGGCATCTAATGGACTGGGTGTGGGGTTGAAATAGCGTCATTCTGCACATGCGCGGTGGACAAAGGGTATGGAAATAGACGTTTTGGAGCTAGGGGAGCCACTAATAGTCCGATGGGGTCGAGTGAGGTATCAAAGTGAAGCCTAGGTGAAGGGGCATCTGATGGGCTGGGTGAGGGGTTGAAATAGCGTCATTCTGCGCATGCGCGGTGGACAAAGGGTATGGAAATAGACGTTTCGGGGTCTAGGGGAGTCACTAATAGTCCGATGGGGTCGAGTGAGGTATCAAAGTGAAGCCTAGGTGAAGGGGCATCTGATGGGCTGAGTGTGGGGTTGAATTAGGGTCATTCTGCGCATGCGCGGTGGCCCAAGGGTATGAAAATAGCCGTGTTGGGGTCTAGCGGAGCCACTAATGGTCCGATGGGGTCGAGTGAGGTATCAAAGTGAAGCATTCGTGAAGGGGCACCTGACTGGACTAGGGGCTCGTGCGTTGTCACCATTCTGCGCATGCGCGGTGGCCCAAGGGTATGAAAATAGCCGTGTTGGAGCTAGGGAAGCCAATAATGGTCCGATGGAGTCGAGTGAGGTATCAAAGTGAAGCATTCGTGAAGGGGCATCTCACTGGACTAGTGGGTTGAAATAGCGTCATTCTGCGCATGCGCGGTGGACAAAGGGTATGGAAATAGACGTTTCGGGGTGTAGGGGAGTCTCTAATGGTCCGATGGGGTCGAGTGAGGTATCAATGTGAAGCATTCGTGAAGGGGCATCTGACTGGACTAGGGGCTCGTGCGTTGTCACCATTCTGCGCATGCGCGGTGGACCAAGGGTATGGAAATAGACGTGTGGGATCTAGGGGAGCCCCTAATGGTCCAGTGGGGTCGAGTGAGGTATCAAAGTGAAGCATTCGCCAAGGGGCACCTGACTGGGCTAGCGGCTTGGGCGTTGTCACCATTCTGCACATGCGCGGTAGCCCAAGGGTATGGAAATAGACGTTTTTGTGGTCTAGGCGAGCCCCTAATGGGCCGATGGAGTCGTATGAGGTATCCATGTGAAGCCTATGTGGGGGAGCATCCACCTGGACTAACATTCACGTGGTTTGGTGGGTCTGCGCAAGTGTGTGACGTCACTTCCGGTTGGGATGAATGCTCAAAACACACTTTTTCCAACTTTCCCGGCCCCGGCCCGCCCCGGCCCACCCCAGCGCACGCGCGCGCGGGTTCTCCGGCCGCAACGCGCGCGCGCGCGCGTCAATGTAGGGAGAGGTTAAATAGACAACATAGAACTTATAGTAATAATCTGTACGTGTTGGACGAGTCTTCACTCACCGTATACACGCACCTCAATGAAATGCCCGCTCCAAACCTAGACCAAAAACACGTACTTGGTCTGTGGGCTGATTTCATTGGCTCTCTATTTTTACTATAGTGCTCTTGCATTCTAACCTTGATGGGCTACATTTTGGCCCCATCCTACACCACTGAATCTCCACATTGGGCATTGATGCATTATGAATAAAACACACAAGACAGGGTTTTTTTTTGGTGAGATCTCATTTTTTTTATTCAGTGAACAACAACAACGTGAGAACAACCACGTGAAAACTGAAGCCCAGAACAAGGGGCTTGTACATTGAAAGAACTGAAGCCCAGAACAGGGGGCTTGTAAACTGAAGCCCAGAACAGCGGGCGTGTGTACATTGAAAAAGTTCAAGCCAAGAACGGGACTTGTACATTGAAATGATGGGCGGCCCAGTCATATACGAGTACATCTCGGTCCTCGGCCTTGGGGTAATCGTCAAACATCTGTACGATGGTAGATAAGGGTCTTCCCCGGCATCGATGGTACAGGTAAAACAAGCAATATTGTCCGCACACGCTACTGGTCAGGCTTTGCAACGTTTGACTGCTCCAACACCACGTGTCTGTGCCTTGATCCATGAAGTCTGTTAAATCAGGATGGAGGGGTGGCAGGCCGTACGGGTCAAAGTATTCGCCCTGCTGTTCTGTCAAGTACACGGCCACCCAATGTTCACCGGGCCGATCCATCGGGTCCGTGTTGAGAACGTAAGCACACGGTCTAATGGGAACACATCTCGGGCGAACACCCCTTGAAACATCATACGTGTCTCTGGGTCATTCTCCAGCACGGTGGTTATCTGGTCTGTATCCATGTTAGGTGGAGAAGTCACACAGGACGTTGCGCGCCTTGTCCACTTGAATGATGTTGTCAAACTCGGCGTAGCAGATCACATTGACGGTGCTCCGGAGGGCTCGTTGAAAGTGGATTTCCAGCCGTAAATTGCCTTGCTTGGCGAGGGCCAGCTGATGGTCGTTCTCTAAGGTGGGGGTCAAATCGAAACAGAACAACGTGTATCCGTTCCCGTAGTCCTCCCGACTGATGAAATTCCCTTCGTCCTGGTTGATTTGACCGGTGGCTGTAAACAGGCTCTGATAGGCTCGAATGAAATTCGCGCGCCCAAAGTTCGGTGTTAAGGCCGTGGCTGGCACCTGTTGTCCATCCACATGCAGGGCCACAAAATTGATGCCGAAATGTTTAAAGTCAAACGGATTCTCTGGGTAGGCTCCACTGAAACTGGTATTTTCCACACAGGCCAGGATCAATCGCTTGGGTAGTTCCCCCAGGAACAGGTTTTCTTTGTTGGCGCTCATATTTCCAGCAGACACAGAGAACACTTTGGTTTGTACACGTCGGATAGGGTACTGGGCTGGTTTTGTTTCCAAGGCTTTCATGTGTCCCAATTGAACGACTGGATTCGGTTTCACTTTTCGGACATACAGGACTGCGTCTTCGATGACAATCTTATAGTCAGCTGCATGCCCCTCTACGTTAGTGGCCATCAAGGCGAAGGTCGGAGGAGCCCGTATCAGTCGGATTTTGATGGGGATCTTGTTCAAGAGGTATCGGTCTTGCATGAACATGTCTGCGTGCAGTCGACCGATCATATCCACCGAGACGCCGTTCGCGGTCAAAGCCTTCCGTTTGCTATATCCCGTATTGTCGTTCTCTGCGCCCATGTGCTCGGCTCTGTCCTGGTAGAATAAAGCGGCTGTCAGTTGAGATTTTTTAGCCTCTCGTCCATGCGACAACAGCGTCTCGATGTAGGCTCGATAGGGGTACGTGTTGGTCGAGTCACTGATGAGTTTGTCGCTGAGAAATATATCCACCTGTTGAAACATCGAGTGCAGCCAGAGATTCGTCGGGCCCACTGTTGCTTGGTCGGCGATTCTGGTGCCATCTCCACTGACGATCTTGGCTTTCACATACAAGTAGGTATGGGCTAAATCCACATAGGCTGTATCCGCATTACTGATGGTGAACTCGATGGGCCCTGTTGCGTTCATGCTGGACAGCGGGAGATGCTCCACCCATAATAATCCTTGTTCGGCACTGGTCTGTGTGGGCGGCACGGTCCACAAATCAAATTCACTGTTGGTGGAGGGGCAGGACTCGGCGTGGATCAAGGACATGTTTTAAGAAAAGATATCCCGGGTCTTCGATGTGCGTCGTCGCTGGGTCGGTCGTCGACTGGTGTGTGGTCTCGGTGGGGCAGGTCTTTTATTCCCTACGGTGCGTTGTGCTTTGGCCACCAAGACGCCTACCGCTTCTTTGGCCCGCCGTTTCAAGGCTTCTTTGGGTGCCGTACCCCCCGAGACATCACCGGCCACTTGTAGTCCACTGCGTACCGCTTGTTTGCCGATTGCTTTCACCCCACGCGTCACCAAGGGCAGGAACGTTTTGACGATGCTGCCGAGTATGTTCCCAGTCCATGTCCACGTTGCATGCGTGCACCACTAAAAACCGGAAAGCCACCCCCGGCCTGTTGGGCATAATAGTCCATATAGCTGCGTGCATCGCACTCGTAAGGCACCTTCATTATGCAAAGTGGGGAGCACGTGCTTGTCGAAAATGAAGTGTCACCACCACTTTCCCGCGTTCGAATGCCACCGGTCGTCCCGTGTCATCTCTTATATCCACCGTGATCGTGTTGATGTGGGTTTGTCGTACAGGCAGGTAGAGCATGTGGGTGAAACTGTGGGTGACTTGATCTCCATACAACTTTTTAATGGACACCACCCGTAACAGAGGTGTGTTGATATCGCCCACCATGTGGCTGTCCACCACGTCCGAGTAGACGTAGAGTCCGTACATACCCGACTTCATATCCATCGGGATCTCGCCTTGGTGGGCGGTGGGACCAGCGAACATCCGTAGATCGAAACCCAGCATTTGCTGTAGGATAGGACTCAGTACGACACTCGCGTTGGCGGTGACGATAAGCTCTGCCTGGTCGTTGTGTGCGTTGTAATCGAAGTTCACGTGATTCTTGAAGGGATAGGCTTTGATGGGTTTTGAAGTATTCGTGACCTCCCGTAGAGCCTTATAATGCAACAGTCTTGACAGCCCACCCATGAACTCCTTGGGAGTATCGTATTGGCCTTCGGGGAGAGTGAGTCGGGTGTCTTTTCCTTCGTAGGTCACCTCGTACCACACTTCATTGGCTCGCACGTTGTACCACGAGTAAGGGTACTGAATATCCACCAGTCCACATTCCCACCGGCCAGGTAAATGCAACGGTTGTGGTAATTGAGTCACATACTTGGCCACGGTGTTGTCAGGAAACACATCGAGTGAACTGTTACTGGGTAGCGTGAGGTAAAACATGGCGACTGAGCTGTCCTGCTGCTGCTGTTGGTTTTAATAGGTGTTCCAGACCTTGGGTGGTTGTGTCCGGTGTCGTGTTCGTCGCGTTGACTTGCTACGTGTCACGGCTCTGGAGATGTGCGGTGTCCTGATCAAGGGTGGTTTTTTAAAGGTTTGAAAAGAAGGTGCCCGTTGTGGAGTTTTGGGGGGTGACTGCGGTTCCCATTCGGATTCCCAAGGTTGTGGAATCTGTCGTGGTGCACGACTCGGCGATTCCTGGGTTCGCTGCATAAAGGCCCAGCGGTGAGGGTTCCCCATCAATTTCTGTGGTACATGCATGTCTTTCAAGCCTTGAGCGAAGAGCTCCCATCCTCGAGGATCCGTGTGTGATCTGCGTTTACGCATCAGGTCATTCACTAAATCCGTCATGTGGGTGCCGGGGACCACCTGATTCTGTACCAGGAGTTCGCCTTTATCATTCCAAGTCATGTTAGGATTCTGTTTCATCCGTTGTAATACCAGGCCAGCTTGTTTTTTGAACGATGCAGGTACACTCTTCAGCACTTCGTCTTCCACCCACTGTGGGGCTGTGGGTGCTACCCCTGGTAATGGCGGCTGTTGGAGCGGTGCTGAGGTCGGCGGTGTGTCACGTGGTGGTGGTGGTGGTGGTGGTGGTGGTGGTGGGGTAGAGAGGGGTTTGTATTGGTCCATGAACGTCATGTACCGTTGAAGCGTCTCATTGTACCGTTGTACTTTCTCACTGTCGCTTAACCCCGGTCTCTGTAAGATCTGTTGCATCTCTCCATCGAGGGTGTTTATGGTCTTCACCGTAGGTGGGACAGGGTAGGGCGACTGGAGATTTTGAAGCAACCGAGGTTCGACGAGGACCATTTTTTTCGTGTGGTTCATTGTCGGCCGAAGAGTCCACCCAATACTGGACCCAACACGGAAGCGGCCAACGGTGCTAAGATGGCCCTGAGAAAGCCGCCTTTCTGTAACACCTTTTTCTTTTGTGTTTGTGGGACCCGCTTATGGACTAGGGTTCGGAGACCTGTCTTATGCTTGGCCAACTTGGTCTTCTAAGCCGGAGTCAGTGGTACGTTGCCTTTTAACAGATTGTACCCGATCTCGCACAGACAGCGTACAAGGTCAGGGTCCGCACCGTGTACAATGGTTCGGACCAACTCGGGTGGGGCCGTCTTCAATACACGGAGCGTGGGAGCGTGCTTCCGTACTCGCGCAGACATCATGTACAACTAATGCTAGAACCCACAACTCTGCCCTTTTTATCCATCTCAGAGACAAAGTCAACCCTGCTGTGGTATTCATTCTTTTTATTATTCCCCATCATCAAACACACAGACCCCAGCTGGGGGAGCCACTGTGGGTGTGTTTACATTATTTTTGCATGTACACGTAGTGGGCCTCTCCGGGGAAGATGCCGGTGCGTAGTCGAAGGTGGTCGTAGTCGAAGGTGGTCGAGGGTGGCTTGCTTGAGGTCGAAGAGCATATACCCGTGCTGAGGGGTTGTGGCATCTTTAAAGGCTTCCAACGCCAACGGTGTGCGGCCGGGATACATCTGTCTCGCCAGGTGAAGCAGTTGAGTGGTATCTCTCGGGTTTTTGAAGACCACCAGGTAGTGGGCATTTAAGCTGATGTTCCGATGTTCTTTGTTTTTACTGAACAGATTCTGCACAATGTAGATGATGCTGAGCCGTCTATGGTGGCTGCCTTTGGTAAAGAGTTGGGTCACCCGCGCATCCGTCTCCGCCATGAGATCATCCAGAACCACCAAGGTGTCGGGTTCCAAATCGGCCAGGTTGGGTAGGCCTTCCACGAACGTGATGTGGGGCATTGCTGCATACGCCGCCTGCCATTCTCCGTAACACCACACGACTCGGGCAATGGGTGGGGTGATCATGCTGTCGGCGTGTTGAAGGAGCTTCCTGACGAAGTGCGTTTTGCCGGAACCCGTCGGTCCTGCGATGAGACACGTGAAGGGATACTGCCACCGAGGGTCCATGATTCGAGGTGTATTCGTTGTCGTGGTAACCCGCTCTTGTAAATTTCGTACGAGTGAACTGGAGTGGTGGTGGGTACAACGTCGGTCGTCGTTGTCTGTTCACTGCGAGGAAGATGATGATGATGGGGGTGGGTACAACGTGGGTCGTCGTTGTCTGTTGACTGTGAGGGATGAAATCCGGTGGGTCTTCCGACGTAGTGGGTGTACTTGGTGTAGGTGTAGAGCCTGGTGTGGAGCTCGACGTGGCTTGTACACGGGGTGTGGTGGTGGTGGTGACTGGGCTGGATACGGGGTTGACTGGTGCTCTCTGTAGACCGGTTTCACTGGTGGCTGGTGTTCTCAGTTGGTTAAGTAACGTGCTGACATAGGCTACGTCGTAAAACACACCTCCGTACAACATACTCAGCAGGGTTAGCAATAGCACCCCAAAGCCCACTTGTGCTTTGCGCGTTTTGGGAGACGCTGTGTTCAGAGGCAGCTGCTGTTTGTCCATAGCACTGTGGTCGGACGTGGACTGAGGTCGGACGTCGACGTTCCGTTTTCAAAATCTGCTCCACCGTGTAGTAGTCTTGCTGTGTTTTTACGACAGGCTGTAATTCCGTCTCGTAAAACGTCCCTAGCAACGGTTCCCCTTGAAGATCTTTCAGTTCATAGACTCGCCGCTGTCGGGGTAGGCGCCGTTTAATCAGGAAGTGCTCATCGCTCCAGTTGGGCAAGTAACTTTTCTCGAATTTGCCCTTGACTTTACTGATCCGTACAGGGTCCCCGACCTTGTACACCGCCTTCGTCGTTCGCGAAGGGGTACAAGACACGGCGGACTTGGGCTTCATTGCGTTGGGTCACGGTAATGGGGGCTCTCTCTATACTCCGGTGATAGGCTCGATTGTAACCCCTTACAAGTTTCGGGAGAACATCGATGTACCGCCTTGTATTCTTATAGGTGAAATATTTATACATGCGGCCTTTGAATGTCCTGTTGAACCTTTCCACCACGGAAGCCTTGGTCTCGTTGTACGTATGGAAGGAAAACACCTTCTGTTTCTTGAGAAGGGCTTGGAACGGTCTGTTGAGGAATTCCGTGCCTTCGTCGGTTTGCAAATACAAAGGTTTGCGCCCGGTCTTGAAGACGTCAAGATATACCGATTCCCATCGTTGTGTTTGGCAAAGGCGCTCATATCGACCAAATCCGCTTGCCACTGGGCATCTATTCCTCCCACGATGACCCGGTTCCGTAGAAAATGGCGACGGACAGATCGATGTAAGGTATAGGTGTCTTGTCTTCTTAACCAATCTCGGACTTGGGCACGTTGTATCCCCTGGGGTTTGGCCGCTCGATAGAGAGCCGACAATGCACTATAGGCCGCCGGACTGTCGGGACTGTAGTATAAGTTATCCAACACCTTCTCCCAGCGCTTCATGGTGACAAAATGATGATGCACCCTGGCTCTATCGTTTATTTATAACGGGTATATCTTGGGCAGGAGTTTCTTTCTGATTTTCTTCATTGGCTTTCACAGTGTCCATGGTAAATGACCAGTCCAACTCGTCTGATGACCGCTTGATAAGCACTTGATCCACATCTACCACGGCATCTTCCAATGCAGACCATAAATCAGGGTGAAGGGTAAAATGCACTGTACCTCCATCTAGCCGAGCCAGTTGAGCAAAGAAAGGGCCGCGTCGGATGTACACATCGTGACACAAGTGGATGAGGTCGCCGTCCAGTTCACCAGACAACACCCGTTTGAATTTGGTCCAGCCCTCTCGGGACAGACGAATGTGAGCCGGGCACGGTTGTATAGGGTCCGCATCACAGATGTCTCCCACCTCCTCCATGATATCGACCTTATCCGCATACACGTGCAGGAAAACCTCGGGAGTCAAGCTGAGATACGCCAGTATCATATGCTCCGTCATGGTCAGTACGTGAATGGTACCAGAGTTGACTGTCTCTCGTATTTATAGGGAGAACCCCGTGAGATCAAAAGGATCAGGTGGTCATATCACTGGGCTGGCTGAGTCTAGCCGGGTAATCAATGGCATCGTCGTCGGGTTCATGGCTAGACAGTTGTTCATTGGGTTCTGCCGCCGATTCTCTCAGGGCACGAGCCCACTCCAACTCGTCTGATGACCGCTCGTCCGGTGTAAACAGCTGGTCCACGATAGGCACCACCTTCTCGAAGACTATCCACAGATCGGGGTCTAGGGTGAAGCTTCGCGTAGGGTCTTGGTAGCGGCCCAGACGTGGGAAGAAGAGTCCATGGTATACGTAGATGGCATTGTCTATGTGGATGAGGTGTCCATCGAGCTCGCCGCTCAACACCCGTTTAAATTTGGTCCAGCCGTCACGGTGTAGCGTAACCGTATTCGATACGGTCTCAGCGGGCGACCAGCAAACATCTCCACGGTCTTCCACGAGGGTGACTTTATCTTCATAGACGTGTAACCCCACCCGGGGTGTAAGGGGCAGGATGGCTCGTAGGACGGGTGACATGCTTGCTCCAATGACGATCGTTGAATGACACACACTCTGTCTGACCCTCGTATTTATAGTCCCACTGTCAATACCACAGGGTGCAGTTTTCGACACTAGGTGATCACATTCAGACAAAAAATGGCCAGTTTTCGACACCGGACGTGCCGCCATCTTGAACCAGAAGGCGGACGCCGCCATCTTGGATATGTCCCATAATGCACCGGGTCAAAATACTCGCTTCTGATTGGCTGAGAACACTCCTGCCCACACCTCCTCATGACCTCCACCATAAAGTGGAAGTGACGTCACTTGCGGTTTGGTGGCGGATCAACTCCACACCAAGCCCATCAGATGCCCCTTCACGAATGCTTCACATTGATACCTCACTCGACCCCATTGGACCACTAGTGGCTCCCCTAGCTCCAAAACGTCTAGCGGGACCCATACAAGGTCCAGTTTTCGACACTAGGTGACCACATCCCGACGAAATGGCCAGTTTTCGACACCGGATGTGCCGCCATCTTGAACATACGTGCCGCCATCTTGGATATGTCCCATAATGCACCGGGTCAAAATACTCGCTTCTGATTGGCTGAGAGCTCTGTGACGGATTTGAAATACTCGCTTCTGATTGGACGAGAGCTCCGCATTGCGTCTGCGCATGCGCAGAATAATATTCCTACCGCACACCCAACCCATCAGATGCCCCTTCACCTAGGCTTCACTTTGATACCTCACTCGACCCCATCGGACTATTAGTGGCTCCCCTAGACCCCGAAACGTCTATTTCCATACCCTTTGTCCACCGCGCATGCGCAGAATGACGCTATTTCAACCCCACACCCAGCCCATCAGATGCCCCTTCACCTAGGCTTCACTTTGATACCTCACTCGACCCCATCGGACTATTAGTGGCTCCCCTAGCTCCAAAACGTCTATTTCCATACCCTTTGTCCACCACGCATGCGCAGAATGACGCTATTTCAATCCCACACCCAGTCCATTAGATGGCCCTTCACGAATGCTTCACCTTGATACCTCACTCGACCCCATTGGACCATTAGGGGCTCCCCTAGCTCCAAAACGGCTATTTTCATACCCTTGGGCCACCGCGCATGCGCAGAATGCCGATATGTCAACCCCACACCCAGCCCATTAGATGCCCCTTCACGAATGCTTAACTTTGATACCTCATATGACCCCATTGGACCATTTGTGGCTCCCCTAGCTCCAAAACGGCTATTTCCATACCCTTGGGCCACCGCGCATGCGCAGATTGCCGATAGTTCAACCCCACACCCAGCCCATTAGATGCCCCTTCACGAATGCTTCACTTTGATACCTCATATGACCCAATTGGACCATTGTTGGCTCCCCTAGCTCCAAAACGGTTATTTCCATACCCTTGGGCCACACGAGTTGTCTCCCTTGCGTCAGTGTGTGCAGATGGCGCTATGGTTAGGATCGACGCCGTGATGTGGAAAGGGCGTCCCCACACCATCCTGGAGCCGCCATTTTGTTTGTTGATTTTTTGCGGAGATACACGGGACAATAAACGCTCGACCCTAGGGTGGTACAGATGCTAGACTGATCCTATTAACATGGTACAACACCTATAGATTATGTTTATTATTATTATATGGCTTAGAGGTTTTTTTGAGGGTAATGTGAGGGTTTTTTCTCCCCGTGACCTCCCCACCGCCTCGTTTGCTCCCTTGCGCCGTCTGAAAACACCGCCATTTTACAACATGGCCGTCTAAAAATACGCCCCCTTTTCCAACATGGCCGTCTAAAATGCTGCCAGACCGCATCACCGCGGATGAATACAAAGCTTAACCGAACTATAGTGATCCGCCATTGCCGATGACAAGTCTGGACATGTCCAGAGGATGATGAACGACACAGCCAGAGTTGTCTCCCCCTAGTGCGGGTTTTTGCCACCAATGTGTACAGATGGCGCCACCATCGGAAGTTGTGACGTCATAGTTACATCCGGGTGAAAACATTGCCAATTTACGCGCTGTATACTACTCATATATATGAAATAAATCATATAATATAGATGAAGTAATAAAATACAAATCCAACAAGGCGGAAAAAGAAACAAACAAAACAAAAATTATAAAACAAAAGAATCGACCTCACACAGTCTGCTAAGCTAACTCGTGACAGTGGATTTTTTCCCCGCTTTATGTGAGGGGGCGGAGGGGGGGGGGGGCGTAGAGGGTCCTGGGAGCTCTGACGAAGAAGTTATTGCTCATTTTTGGTTGATTTTATTTATTTATTTATTATTATTTTATTCTTACACTTAAGACTTTCACTTACTGACTTTCGTTAAAAGTCCATCAGACGAATACGTTCTTCGTAACAACCTTTTCAAATTGACTGGGGGTCAATAAGGCACCAATATATGCACCTGGATGTATGATCCAGCCTTATCTGTTAAGCAGGGACGCTAATGGAATTTCCCTTTAATGAAGGATTATCACAGTTGCCATTCTCTCCAGAAAAAAAAAACATAAAACATATATGATATACTAGTGTTAGTTTCTCCCTTTTTTGTTGTAATTATGCCCCCCCCCCTTCTGTTCCGCCTCACATATTAACAATATACAAAAACGTAAATCTCAGTCACCTTTTTCTTCATTTATTATTGCATTAACTGTTCATTGGAGTATTCAGTTTCTCGTTTCAGTTGACTGGAAGTTGTGCTGAAGATGAATGACTGTGGGATGAACAAGATTTGTCTCTTCTTTGCCCCCACCCCTTCCCACATAATGCTTCTACCATATTGTACAACGGTATCATATCAGGAACTGCAAAAAGCAAATCTGAAGGTCACGAAGGTATAAGTTATGAGGCGCAATCGACAATACAGCATATGCACCGCCAAAATACAGTTGCAAACTGATTGCCGCCATCTCAAACTTATGTCAAAGGGAATATGCATGTCATTCTTTCCACAACATTCAAAGCATTCCTGTACTGTTTTCGTCTCATAAAACGACTGGTTCTGGATTCACAAGACGAGAGCCACGTACAGGTACCAGTATACACCACTGACTACAGCTTATGGGCTATTATAAAAACGAGTGCTCATTCACCCTCATGGCTCATTCACCCCCTTGGGTTCATTCACCCCCATGGGTTAGTTTATAGGGATAGGGAGATCGCGTGCCCTTTCTATACTACTCATCGCGCACTACTCATCGCGCATGCGCAGTCGACCCATTCTACTGTAGGGTGCAAGCCTGGCCCATGGAATCTCAGGTAGCGAAAACCCCAGGTCTCTCGCCCCACCCTATCCCGCGCCACGCCTATGCGACCCGCTGTGCAGTGAGTAAAGCGGAGTAGGAGGAGTCGGAGGAGTAGGAGTCGGACACGCCACGGATTATACTAGGGAGATATTTATCTGTATTCTGGCTCAGTGTAACAAGCCAAGTGTATCTGACAAGATGGGAACGGGGCTTCGGGAGGAGAGACAGGGTAGAGAAAAAAATTTTTACGTAAATTTTGAATAGCCCTTAAGTATAACCGTTACTGATTTTAACACTGACTTGTTGAAGAGCTGTCTTTTCAAGAATTTCATCGAGATCCGGTTCCATTGAGTGGGTTTATCCGGTCATGTTCAAGGATATGCCAGTATGGACTGAGTCAATCAGAATCCTTGGGATATCGACAATCGACATTTTATAGCCATATTTCGACGAAAATTGACAATTTAAATCGAGAAATGAACGTCGACATCACTGAAGACATAATATATTCGAAGTTGGTGTAGGTGACGCCGGCTGTCACACAATGAAGCCGGCTCCCGCCTCTATTGCTCCTTCTCCCTGTGATGCTCCCGCCTCTGTGCTCCCTTTCTCTCTCTCCTTGTGTTGCTCCCGCTTCTGTGCTCCCTGTTCCTTCCTCGTACTGTTCCACCCCTGTGCTCTCTTTCTCACTGTCCCTGTGCTGCTTTCGCCTCTATGTTCCCTCTCCCTGTGCTGCGCCAGCCTCTGTGCTCCCTGTTCCCTCTCTATATGTGCTACTTCCGTCCCTGTGTTTCCTTTCTCACTGTCTCTGTGCTGCTCCCGCCTCTGTGCTTCTTCTCTCAATGCCCCTGTGTTGTTCCCGCCCCTGTGCTTCCCTTCTCACTGTCTCTGTGCTGCTCCCGCCTCTGTGCTTCTTCTCTCACTGCCCCTGTGCTTCCCTCCTCACTGTCTCTGTGCTGCTTCCGACTCTGTGCTTCCTTTCTCTCTTCTTGTGCAGCTCCCGCCTCTGTGCTCCCTTTCTCACTGTCCCTGTGCTGTTCCCGCCTCTGTGTTCCATCTCTCTCTGCTCCCTGTTCCCTCTCCATTGAATTGAATCACTATAACCCGTTTCCACGTTTTAACGTTTCACTATAATTAATAATGGATATACAGCCAATTACCAATTTTATATCTCAGATTAACAACTTTATTTTTCTTGGGATCCTTGGGGTTTTATTCCTGCCGTTTTTTCAATATGTTTACCTATGTTTGTAAATCAACCGTGTAATTGATGAATAAAATTTCATTCATTCATTCATTCATTCATGTGCTGCTCCCGCCTCTGTGCTTTCTTTCTCCCTCCTTGTGCAGCTCCCGCCTTTATGCTCCCTTTCTCACTGTCCTTGTAGGCCTACTGATCCCGCCTCTATTGGCCCCTCTCCATGTGCATCTCCCGCCTCTGTGCTTCCTTTCCCTCTCCCTGTGCATCCTCGCTAAAACCAGGGGTATCTCTATCCTAGTTCGCCCTCGGCTCACAAATAGAAACCTTGACGTGGTGAAGATGCTCCCTGTGCAGCTCTCGCATCTTCCTTTCCCTCTCCGTGTGCAGCTTCCGCCTCTGAGCTTTCTTTCTCTCTTCCTGTGGAGCTGCCGCCTCTGTGCTTCATTTTCCTCTCCCTGTGCAGCTTCCGCCTCTGTGCTCCCTGTTGTATTTGCTCATGGTGCTCCGCCTCTGTGCTGCCTGTTTTATCTTCTTCATTTCTCAGCTCCCCCCTTTCCACTCTGTTTCCGTGTTTCGGTACCCTGTCTCCCACCCAGTAGAATTACATTGATTTGTAGATTTATTATCTCCATTTATTTGATAACAGAATTAGTTCGCTGTAATATAAAATATAATTGCTTAACGTGAATATTTTTAAAAAAGTTGAAAAAATATTTCCAAAGAAATGTCATCGCTGGAGATATACTGCCTAATAATATCTTCCCGATAGACGCCTTATTTATATACTTCTAAAGTATAGCACTTCCAAATGCCTACAGGCGTAAATATTAGGTTTGATTATATAGAAAATATGTGTCGTTTTTGTACATATATGTTACGGTTTTGCTAGATCTTCGTTCATGAATTATTTGACGAAGGTATCTTCCAATATGTAAGTCATTTCACATAATAAAAATAAAGATGGTAGTATATCCACAATGATGAAGCCAAGTACGGGTTTATGTACAGTTTGATCGGCTCATCCATATAATGCCCCTACATGTGTCACCTTCAATATATAAGAAGAAGGGAGACAAATTGGTCATTTTCAAAAGAACTAAACTTCATTTTATTAACCCCTTTTTACAATGTACAACATCGGCAATCATTTATTGCCTTATCCGGAAAAAGCAATAGTCGAAGGTTCACGAATGACATATAGGCCTAACTGGTATGTACATGTACTGGTCTAATGTTGAATGGTAATCCCTAGTCTATATCAACGGAGGTCATATTCAGTGTAAGTCTGAGACAAAAACATGAATATTACTCTAATTCGCTTGTTGGTAGTCAAAATTTCAGTCCATTCAGATGCAGTGGAAAGATTCCCCTGATATCCCAATGGACTCCATCTGGGATGCTCTGCTGCATGTAATCAGCCAGTTTCTAACATCAGTGAAACTATTTGAAGGGCTAAATTAGCTCATCTGCACAAGTCCAGGTAATCCCTAAATCCTCGCAGAGGGTTCGATCGTAACCTATCGATTGATACACTGGCGCGCGAGGATGAATTAGCTGGGCCCCCGCAATTTGCTGCTTGGCGATAAGCACGATATACGGTCGAGGTAGTGAAGAATATGGCAAGCCAAAATGCTTTTCATTCCGAATTTCCGATATCGGAAATTGCAATTCTCGATATCGGAAATAATTCCCGATATCGGAAATGAAAGCTCTGGAAGCTTTACGAAAACTAGAATTGCAATTTCCGATATCGGGAATTGTCTCCGAATTTCCGATATCGGAAATTGTGATTCTCGATATCGGAAATTCAATTTCCGATATCGAAAATTCTAATTTTCGATATCGAAAATTCTAATTTCCGATATCGAGAATTCAATTTTCGATATCGGAAATTTTAATTCCGATAATATCGGGATTTCAATTCCGATATCGGGAATTCAATTTCCGATATCGGAAATTCTTGAATAAAAAGCGCTTTGGCTTGCCATGGAAGAAAAGTACCACGATCTTGACCTCCTCCCACCGTCGAAGCAACACAATTAAGAGCGGTAACGAATCCCTGTGATTTGGGTCCCCGTCATCAAACACTCGAAAGAGATTATTTTTGAGAGAGAAAGAATATATTGGTCATCAGTGGGATTCGACAACAAGGGAGAAAGATATATTTTTCACCGTGTGAAATAATACTTCTAAAATATTTTCAGAATTTTCGTAATCTGTAAGCAGGACCACCGAAAATCTATGCCAAATAAAATTTCCTAGCTGACCTATAGAGTTATGATTACACAAAATAAACGTAGGGATGTAAATAGGTAATTGGCATGCTGAGTGGAATCATTGTAAACGTCGACCTAGACTGGATGAGTCTCTATTTCATATGTACTATTTAATAATAATAAAATGATCTTTAATAAATAGAATGAAAAAAAAAATGAAAAAAATATGTTTCAAGCATTTCTTAATAGGCAGAGTTACTTCCTCTTGTTTCCCGTTTAAAATACATTATGAAACAGGGGCTGGATCCAGTCTAACGTCGACCTTGATTGTGGATTATTGTACCATAGCATCATTGGGCATGGTTTCTCCCTTTGTATACAAAAGTATTAGGTCTGACAACAGAGCACAAGATAACGGAAGATACACACTTGATACAGTGAAGATACACTTGATACGGTGAAGATACACACTTGATACGGTGAAGAAGGCGAGAAAGTTCGAATAAATATGTGTGATATTATTTTTGAATATTGTCAAAATAAAGTTTTTGAAACAGAGAATCATCATGTTTATTCTGAGTTCTTGACTGATTAAAATAAGACCTTTGTCTCTCCGAATATATTTGAATATGCTTTTAATCAGACTGATTTTTCTATACAGGTACATGTATATGACTTCCGTACACTGTTTAAAATGTTTGTAAGGTTACAGTAGGAAGTATTGTCAAATGTGACAGTGGAATTTACTGTTAAAGCATCAGTTCCAACTGCTATTTTACAGTTCATATCTGTAGCAATACAGACAACCAGTGTAGTTTGGCATCTTCTGAGAAAACTATAGTATTAATTGGAGTAAAGGGCAACAACGTTGTATTGTAACATTATCCGGGTGTAAGATTACAGTAAGATTATTAGTGTATATTTACATTCAGTAGAAATATCGTTAATTATTTTCGAGGTGTATTTCGTATACCTTTCCAGATCTTTTCATCTATAATACACAGAAAACTTCAAGTACAATTTATCTAAAATGTGCAAGGAGGAATAATGAGTTTGCCTGCCAAGTTTCAATCCTCGGGGCTGGTCGTTGGAGTTAATGTACATGTTCAAAGACCAACTTAGCCTCTAATATTGCACCGTTTCACAAAGCTGATGTGCAGGATGATAGAAAGATGCAGGATGTGTTTGCTCTTATATCATCGGTGGTGCTGAATATAAATTTATATTTAACCGGACCATTACGTTCTGGGAATTTTCTTCTCTACTCTCTTGAAAGGGAGACACCAGGGAACTTGACTTCTTCAAATGGTATAGGCCAATGGACTTTCTGCTGCCCATGGATTCGTACAGTTATTTCTGTTGATTTAACGGTATTTTTGTTGTAATTATGCAATACTACCGCTGTTGTAAAATTACAACATATGCTGTAGAAATACAGATAAACAGATCGGGACATCCTGTAAAAATACAGTGAAAAGCGCTGGTACCCTTTTTTACAGCACTTTTTGCTGTAAAATTACAGCACCCTTTTTAACAGTGTAGATCTAGGAGTATCGATACAGAAACATTGATATTCACCATGCCGTCAGTCATTCGCGGAGTAGTATGGAAAGCGCAAATCGGGTTGTATAAGCAGGTGTGGACCATAATATGGAAAACCACTAGGATTAAAGGCATGGGAGTTTCACTACACTATAGATCCCTGGAGTCAGGCATTCGACGGGGTTGAGACACAAGGGAGTTTTATTAACGAGATAATGGAGCCTGGCTTTTCCACTATGTAGTATAATAAATATGTGGGTACCCTAATCATAACCCCAAAGGAACGTTCTTTTGTGTGTGTGTTTTGATGTGTTGAAACGAAATGATGCACGCACTAAAAGTGTTGAAGGGTTTTCGACGCCCCGCGTCGATGCGTTGAAGCGTCTGAAACCGGCGCTTGAAGCGTTGAAGCGTTTTCAACGTTGAGCGTTGACGGACGTCTGAACACGTCAACGCTCCAGGTTCCCAAAAGGAGAAGAAAGATTGTACCTGAACCGTTGAAGCGTTTAAGCATTCAGACGTCTGATGTCAACCGTGACGGCTGTGTGCTTATTTGAAATGGTGGTTTAAGAGCCGCTTCCCATTCGGATTTCGCGGCCCATCACCGCGATGGTTTATTCTTCATGGTATTAAATCTTTCACTGGTATCTTTATAAGTACTATATTCTAAAACAATAACCAATAGCGGGTTTATAGCGCTCTAAAGATCTATTTCTAGAACTAAGAAAATCCAAGACTGCCTCCTGATTGGCTAAAGCCTTAATGCCAATAACTTATGCGAACAGCGGGATGCCACCTGTCCTGATCTGTCTGGTGGGCCGCCATCTTCGTGCGCATGCGAAATCGGCTTGTGCTACCCTGATGGGAATATCACGCCCCAGGCATCTCATTCAGTGAAACTCCAATGTCTCTCACGCTCCATACCTCTTATACGACCCGGTTAAACTCAGAAAAAAGAGAACGGACATCAAGTCGAATCAATTTTCAATATTTGATTTTCATATTTGCGCGAAGTGAAACGAAAATTTTCAATTTTGGATTTTGAGAAACAGAAAACAATAAACGAGGACTACACGGCTACCAGCTCGTTCAATACTTGGATGGGTGACCGGGTGCTGTACTGGCTGGGCTGATCAGTGTCTAGGATAATAGGAACTGTGGACACTCTCGTGTTCTGGCATAGGCACCGTCGTGATATGACTGAAAAAATGTTGAATGTCTCGTTCCCAATAATGTCGAGCCGAGTTACCACAGTTTTTAATTTCCTTCTATACC
>JAVTVY010044874.1:0-21925 GCA_036873755.1 Hanleya hanleyi
AGACGTGAGTCCATGTCTATCTGACACACAGTAGCAGTGTTTATGTCTACCCCTCAATGGTTTGCTCAGACCAAAGGCAGCCCAGGCAGAAACCACCCGGTGTTTCGAAACAATGTTTAAAGGAAATAGGTTGTATGGATGAACATCGTGTTTCAAAATGGAGGCTGGACAGTTTTTATACGCCCGCCCTATTATGTGATGGCAGTTTCCGTCCGTCTGTCCGGATCTCGTGTCCGGTCTATATCTGGGACAGTTTCCTATCCACAGCTCCAATTTTTGGTGAGTGGATACTCTACGGGGAGACGATGTGTCGCATACCAAAATGAAGGTCGAGGTCAAAGGTCACTGGCCTAAAAAACAGGAAATCACTGAAGTGTTCGTGTCCGGTCTATATCTGTGAACGTTTTCTATCCACAGTTGCAATTTTTGTGAGTGGATACACCAGGTGGAGACGATGTGTCGCGTACCGAAATTGAGGTCGAGGTCAGAGGTCAAAGGTCACTGTTGCCAAAAATCAGGAAATCATTGATCGTTGACAGTTTTCTATCTACAGTTCTAATTTTTGGTGAGTGGATGCCCTAGGGGAGGAACGATGTGTTGCATATTAAATGTAGGTCAAGGTCAGAGGTCAAAGGTCAGTGTGATCGAAAAATCAGGAAATCGTTAAAAATTTCTAATTTTTTGTGAGTGGATTCAATAGGCGGAAATGAAGTGATGCATACCAAAAATTAGGTCAAGGTCAAAGGTCACTGACCCCAAAATTAGGAAATTATTAAAAATAACATTTTTGTGTCAGTAGATACATTAAGGACACACTATGTGTCACATACCAAAATGTAGGTCAAGGTCAAAGTGACCCCCAAATCGTGAAATTGTTAAAAATCATGATTTTTTGTGTCCATTGAGAAATTGAGGGGAGACGGTTTGTCATGTACCAAAATTTAGGCCAAGGTCAAAGGTCAAGGTCACTGTGACCCCAAAATCAGGAAATCATTAAAAATCATGATTTTTTGTGTCCATTGATAGATTGAGGGAAGACGATGTGTTGTGTACCAAAATTGAGGTCAAGGTCAAGGTCACTGTGACCCCAAAATCAAGAAATCATTAAAAGTCACATTTTCATATGCCTGTCGAAGACGAGGTCGTGTAATGTGATGTTGCGTTCTGTCCATTCATCCATTAACATTTGTTGTCCATGCGATAGCTCTAGTTAAGGCTGCCGCTTTGCGTGCAGCCTTATTGCATCAGCTTGGTCTCATGGGGGCCCAAATCGCTTTGTCCGCAAGATTGCGAAAAAACAAAGCAGAGTTGAGACTTACCGTCACAGTGCCAAATGTGGAGAAGATATTGAACTAGAAATTCGTAACAATTTGGGCTGTCTCAGATAAACAGAAGTCTGTCTTTGAAGCCCAAATTGTTCGTCTAAAATTCTCAACCGGAAGTTCAAAATCCAAGAAGACAAACTGCGCGGAAATGTCTTTGCGCATACTGCAAAATGGGATCTCGCGAGACTTTTACGAGAGCTGCTTTGAAGTGATCTCCCTTTCTGCTTGTTGAGGACGCTGTGGTTAGCGAAAGGCTTGAAAGGCAAAACTAATGGATAAATAAAAAGAACTGCACTAGATTGACTGGCACTGGCCCATTCAGCCTGTATTTCCATCGGCTGAATAAAACTTTGTCACTGAGTATTTTAATCAGAAGAAAATCGTGCTTGCCAACACGGGCAGCTAACACATGAACATGAACGTTGCGTTACCCGTGCCGATTTTGACTTGCTCCAGACACGCAAACGTTGCACTCGCGAGTTGATCTAATAGTGAAAACAACAACAACAACTATTTTGCTTGATTATTTGTCACGACAATTCATCATTTTCATTTGGGAACTCAACTTATCTCTTGAAGAATTCAATATTTATCCACTATAACACATTTTTTTTGCGCGTGTTTGGCGCGCATTTTCCCATCGATAAAAAGCTCAATTGTTTGTGGCAAAACTCAATTTCAAAATTTCTAAAAAATTCAATTCTTCAAATTCAAGTTTTTAATCTGGGTTTACCTGGATAAAAAGTGGCTAAAACCCCCTGCTGTTAGGATATTTAAGAAAATATCGTTCCAACAAATTTAATCTCATAATTGAACCTTTTGTTGACATGTTACACTGAACTCCCTAATAGTGGAACAGTCTGGTGAGAGAAATGAGCCCACCGAGTCGACATCCATCTTAGCTTGCTAAGGGCATTTCACGTTTCACTTAACACTGTCCTTAGCTTATCGCTATGATTCGGCATGTATTCCACACGGTGCCACCTATCAGCCGCAAAGGACATATTTCTGGAGGGATATAATCCTGTTCGAAAGTTGTTCCTGAAGCATCAAGTCACATGCCCGCCGCATTTAAACGAGCCAAAGAAATTATCTGTATTTAAATATTTTGAACTGGGCGTCTCCGAAACTTCAGTCTCATTGAGTGCAGAGGCGCACGACCGGGGGATTCTATGCGAGACAAAAACGAAGTTGTGCGAATCAGCTATTTTAGTTCTCACTCTAATGGAGCATGCTTCTTTGTTTTTCTTAAGAAAAATCGTATTACAAACGACCTTACCTATTTCAAAAAAATAAAATCGGCGACAGTTCACACGAAAATGATATGCTTTTTATTTTGTGATAGGGGTTATTTCGAGGCCCACCAAGGGATCATTTCAGTCGATGGCTTTCTGGAGGTGTGTCTTCGTTTTATGAATGTGATTGCACCATTGTCGGATCTCACGGGACCAATCGGATGTGACCAATTGGGAAATGCCCTAATATACTCAGATATCACCCATTACTGCATGGCTATGAGCAGAAGTTTCTACGTACGATAGTGCCATGCGTTTAATAGGATGATGATCAACATCATGAAGTGAGGACATTGATCTTGGCAGTGCAGAGCTAGAGGAAGGAGATAAATCTGTCAATGTCATCAACGTCTCTCGATCGAGAGACGTGTTCAAATTCTACAATGCCTGAAAAAATGGAGAAACTAGTTGGAATACATGACAGTATGGTGATAAAAAAAGTTTCAGTAGGGGTGACAAGCTGAAGTACCAGGAAGACAAGTAAAAAAATAGTTACTTCTGGACGGTAACTTTCAAAAACCTGAACGGATTCTTTGCAAATTTGGTATGTGGATAACTTGCCACAGGATATCACTCGAGATTGCTTTCCATGCTGGGTACCGAATGTTAAGGTTCCAAACCAAATCAGTAGTACTAACGTCGGGGGACATCAGATGCTCTGGTTTTCATTAAAATTTTCTCTGAAGCATCAAATTAATTAATGGAATAAATTATTGTACTTCGTACATTTCATCCTGTTATGACTGTCAAACATAACTAAAGCATTACACATAACACAACCTATACACATGATCAAATTTTGGGAAATAGGAAAAACTATGTATTTCTAAAGATCACAGTCAAACATCAAAATCATAAAATCACACAGATAATGGCAGCCTTTTGAAGTCCACGAGTTCTAGTTTCAAGGTATGGATTGGTACTAAACTTTGAGTATACCTTACTCGCATGGCAAAGTGGAGCCATACATATGAGATCAATTTGTCAAAGGTCTAGGTCGCAGTCCCCCAAAACTGAATCAAGCTTAGCTAACTAAATGTGTTGGAATATTGTTGGAATATTCGAAGTTCTTTACCCTGCATTTATATGGTATTGTCCTGTGGAGTTGTCTCCCATGTTTGAAACGCTTCATTTAGTTAAACTGTTGTGAAATAAAAACCATACATTTACTAATTTAACGGGGAGAGGAGTCCTTCATGAACTTCACACCTGTTTATTAACTCAAGAACAAAGGTTTACTTCATCACTTTCTTCTTCCTTCATGGAAAATTCTCTCGTCTGAAAGGAATCCATTTGCAGGAAAACTACTATTTTCTTGTGTTTGACTATTGTCGATTTCAGTGTGGGATATGTGAGCTCTCAGCTCTTGCTTCAAGGTCAACCAGTTACCAAGAGTTAAGCTCATTTTAGTTTATCATTCAATATAAGATGTGATATATGTTACATTCTCATAAGCAAAAAATTGTAGACCTTTCTCTGGATTGCTAGATCAATTGGAATCAAGGCTATTAAACAACCTTGAAATTTGAACCAATGTAATTCCAGATATACGGGCGTATATTGAAGCCCCTTGGGCTCTTGGTGCCATTGCTGTCTTGGACTAAGCCAATCCATTGATGTGTAGAAATCAACACTGTATGGTAGGAAGCGGGTGTCTGTACTAGCGTGTAGCTAGCGGGAATTTCCCTTTAGCTGCGTTGGTAGGGCGCTGGGCTAGTAAGCCAGGGGTTGGTGGTTCAAATCCTGGCCGGAGAACTCGGTCACTACAACATTGGCGTCGCCGGTAGGATCCTCGCGGGAATGGGAGTGGGTTGGGTGGATGGTCAGGTTGTCGAGATGAGGAAGTGTAGGAAGTGGTTGATGATGAATCTGATTGTCGAGTTGAGTTGCTGGGAACACGAGAGATTGCCCGTTAACCCAGCTGGTGAGCTGGTCTGGTCTAGGATACGGAAGGGGAAACTGCATCGGTGACCTCACTTGACCCCGGCCAATCTGCTGGTCTTCAACGGACTGAACTGCGCTTTCTTGAATCATTCAACCCTCAACTATGCATACTCAAACAGCCTATACCATAATAAACCATTGTATCACATAAAGCATACTGTGTTTGTTCAAAATGGCTGAAATTAGGTGACTGTATTCCACACGCGAGCACACCGCTCTTACTGCCTTGGATCGGACCATAGACAAAGTTAGCCCGAAAACATCGGCTAAGGAGTCTATTTTTTTAGGTTGTTGTTGCTGAATCGGACTCCTTAGCCCGAAGGACTAATAGAGCCTGAAATGGAAATGACTAAATAAGACGTCAGTCGCTCGATATCTTTAACTGCACACGGCGTGGGGAATTGGGACAGAGGTACAAAAAGCATTTTATCGAATAAATAATATGATTTGGCATCTCCAGCAATATGACAACCACCTAATGACTCCTTTAAATAGATGGAATCCGCCTTCAAACACGGATTTTGTCCAAAAAAACCTGTTGTGTTCTTTCTCCACGGTTGACAGGGACATGCGCAGAATATGGTTGACCCTTTGGCTCACGTCATCAAGAAATCGATCCATGCCGTTATAAACCAATAGCGACGTGTGTTTATTCACGTGATCAGAAAGGTCACGATTTAAAAATATTCTTACAACATGTCAAAAACGCGCCAAAACGGGAAAATCAGTCAATGTTTTTCCCACACGTTTGATCACATTTTGTCAACATCAAAACAGTCATGAAAGATGGTACATGGTGAAAGAAGCTCAGGTCGGTCAAACTGTATCAAATTGGCATATTATTTCTCGCGAAAATTTAACCTAGGAGCGCTCTGGGCTGTGATAGAAATGCCACGCCCCCTTACCTATATTTACCTATCACAGCCAGAGTTTCTGGGTTAAGGCAAAGCACTCCGGGAATCAAACCATGTGATAAACCCTTGACATCGTCTGTCCTCATATCTGACCTTTTCACATTCAGGCCAGACAAAAATAGCATGTGTTAGTTTTCATATATATCATCCAAGATGTCCTGCAGATATGTAATTTTGAACGAGGAGGACAACACATAACTCGAAAATGGCGGGTTACATTGGGGTTACGTCGGTAGAGTTTAGCTGATTGGCTGACGAGATCACGTGGTGTTTATTTCCAGGAATTCCCTCATATAGTTGCCGAAAGTAGACTGAAAATGGATACAAATGATCCCAGGGTCAGTCTTGCCGCGTATAGATGACCCAGATGGTTACAGGTTGCATATCGTAGTTAGTTATATCGTCGCAAAATGGGCGAGATAGCCCTGAACGCGACGTTAAACCCTCACTCACTCATTCACACTCATATACATGAACACTAACGCATATTTTTTTTTGTCTGCCCTGAACGTGAATCTGTCAGATATGAGGTCAAATGATGTCAAAGGTTATTACGTGGTTTGATTCATTGAGTGCTTTGCGTATGCGAACTGTAACCATCTCGGTCATCTATACGCGGTAAGACTGACCATCTTATGGATGGCGAAGTGTACGCAAATGTTGCGTATGGTCCCATCCAAGCCAGTAAGGGCGCTGTGCTCGCGTGTGGAATACAGGAAGTCTCCTAATTTCAGCCGTTTTGAACATACACAAGTATGCTTTATGTGATACAATGGTTTATTATGGTATACTAGGGTGTTCGAGTATGCATAGTTGAGGAATGAATGATTCAAGAAAGGCGCAGTTCAGTCCGTTGAAGACCAGCAGATCGGCCGGGGTCGAGGGAGGTCATCGATGCAGTTGTTTCCCCTTCCGGATCTCCTAGACCAGACTAGCTCACCAGCTGGGTAAACAGGGCAATCCCCCGTGGCTGGGAAGGATGGGGTGGTACGAGAGAGGGAATGGGGAAGCTTGTCCGGCTAGCCCCAGGGTTAATAGGGGAAGAGGGTGCCGGTTCATCGTGACGGAGAGGAGTCATTCGGAACTCCCGAGCGGAAATCTACGAAGGGGACCGATTCTACGCTCGGGGGACGACAACATGAATTTCCTATGAATCTCCAGATGTGACGCGCCGGAACGGTTTAATACGCATGGCTCCGAAGCCCAATCACTCTAGCGGAAGCCTTAATCCCCGACCAGCAAATATTTCCTTGCGAGTCTCTGATTTACGTCAGATATTCTAAAAACTGTTTATTCTTTTCATTCGAAGCACGTTTCAATAGAAAACCATCAGTTTAAATGGTACACACGCCACGTATTGGCAAGATATAATTCCCGTGACGTCACTGACAGTTCCCTGACAGACCGAAACACACGTGGTGCGAAATGTAAAGTTGCTCAGTTTAGTTTGTGTCAGTTGTTTTGTGTTCTTGGAGCAATGGCATCTTCACCCCAGCCCATTACATTCGAAACAGCACTCCTCTTGGCAAAGAGAGCCATTGGCGTCCCATTTGACTTGAAAGAAAAACAAATAGAACCACTCGAATGTTTGTATCGTGGCGAAGACACTATCGCGGTATTACCCACTGGCTATGGTAAAAGTACGATTTTCCACATGCTTCCGTGGCTCTTCCAAGCCAAATTTGAAAAACAGAGGCCCATGATCGTCATCGTAATTTGCCCCCTCAATAGTATAATGGAGGATCAGGTACAGACCATGTGTGAAATGGGGCTGAAATCCTGTTTCCTCAACATAGAGGGGTCCAGTGGCCATACCTATGCTGTTGTGGTCACATGGTCTAGTCATACGTCACATGACCACGCTCTAGTCCAATATGGCGTCAATGGCCTTCGAGGGACATCTCAAACCGGAGATCCCCGAGAAGTTGCGATTGGGAGAGGAGTGTGGTAGAAAGCGGATGCCTGTACTAGCGTGTAGCTAGCGGGAATTTCCCTTTAGCTCAGTTGGTAGGGCGCTGGGCTAGTAAACCAGGCGTCAGTGGTTCAAATCCCGGCCGGAGAACTCGGTCACTACAACAACGGCAGCAATGTGTCAAGTAAACAGGGGCCCTCGGACAGCTGAAAGTTAACACTGATGCAATAAGGGTAGTAATTAAAATCTCTCCAAGACCAGCACTGTTGAATGAAACAGATTGGTCAACTGGAGAAATTCATAAAATCACAAATACATTATACAATGTGCCAAGGGCTTAGCCTGGATTTGAAGCGAGGGTTTCCTAATTGAATTAGACTGGGTTCCAGGGTCACCGAAGTCCTGCAGTCCTGGATGGCTGGAGATGTATTCTGAGCCATTTTAGGCCATTAAATATCTAACTCACTTGTCAAGGCCTGTTTTTGTTGTTTTTTCTAAGGGGGTGTATTTTTTCAAAAAATACAGGATGGAAATACATGTCTTGGATTTTTTGTTTACTCAATACTAAAGGAAAGGCAAGCTGATCTGGTCAAATATTAAACTTTGTTCAAATCTTGCATAGCTTTACTTTATGCACATACCATTATTTCAAATCTAAATTAGATAACCACATGACATTCCACAGCTATCATCTACTTAGTCTGACGGTCATCGGAGCAAGGTTGTAGCACTGAGTCAAAGCGTTGTACCATCATAGAACTACTGCATCTCCACCAACCACATAGTACCGGTATATGTCTATTACAAACGTCACCTTCAAATACCAGCATTCTAAGCTGCATTGATCCATAAATCCAAATGCAGTCCCATAGCCAAGGGGGATTTTTGGGTTCGGGTGAACCCCCCTTTTGGAAACGACCTTATTTGGTCTCCTACAAATGCCCTTTCCAGAAGGTAGGAACCCATATTTGTCCTTTTTTCTCATACAGCGAACCCCCTGATGTGTACATGTATGTACCTTTTTGAAGCCAAAGCTAATCACCCCTGATATGCATTACGCCCTGATATGCATTACATCAATTACCTTTAAAGTAAGGTGACGACATAAATGAAATAGGAATACTCTAAAAGAATGTCTTCAACATACAACTACTTCCGTCAGGTTAAAATACAGTTGATGCTGTGTGCCTGTAGATAAAATGGTGACTTCTTTGAATGTTGAGAATAATATGCTCAAAAAGAAGTGTCGATGATTCTCAGTTGAAATTATCTATTCTCGCAGTCAAAGTGAATATTGAATGTAGTACAGACAAGGCGCCAGTTCCGACCAACCAAAGCGCAATTTTCATGCGTTTCAAAAGAAAATGATTTCAAAATCATCCTCCGAGTCGCAGTAGAGGATTTATTAACGAAATAACTTAGCTGGGGATCAACTGAACTGTAGTCGCCAGTTCCGATCCAGCCTCATTTTGACATTGATCTTTGACTCGGATATAAACAAATGTAATCGTCAACATTATAACTTTTACCCTAAAATAGGGTCCTAGCTGGATATTTGTTTTTGCATGTATTGTTTTCATCTCACAAGTGAAACATTTGACGTTATAGAATGCGGGTTGGGGGTGATAGGGATATGGTCGAGCTGATCATATTGGTAAGATAGACCTGAAAACTGAAGATAGACTGAAATATCTCCGATGGCTCATAATCGTATACTCAATTGCATAAGCGTTAAATCGCTGGTACTTTTATTTGTTTTACTTCTGATTAGCAGATTAAAGAAAAGCAATGCTAATCAGCACTCGAGTTACGAATTGACCTGGTGAACACTGCGTTCACAAGACATTTTCATGCCATGATTTGACACAGCTTGGCCATATATGGATTTGGTGGTTCGGAACTGGCTCCGTCCGTAGCCCCAACTGGAACCTGATGGTACTGTCTCATTAGGTTCCAGTTGGGGTTACCTCCTTTCCGTTGATGTCAACGGTGGGGCGGGTAGCCTTTAGGGTGGCACTAGAGTCAATAAATTCCTGGCAGATACGTAGTACCAGATGCTAATTATATGTGAGAAACAAAACATCAAACTTTGATTGGAAGCGCTGGCAAACGACGTTGTGGTTTCGTGAGAGCGGGACATAGACGTTTGTACTTAGACCGATGTAGTCGTGTGTATGAAGCACGTCTGCAAATGAATCTCCCAACAAAACCAATGAACATAATATAATTTAGCCATGATTGGAAGATTGATCAACTTGGTCGAATGCACCAGATGTTTCAAGATTTGGCGTGATCTTTGTTGTGACAAGAAGCAATGTTTTGGGAAGTGAGTCGGAACTGACACTGGGTTGAAACTGGCGATGTGACTGTATTATGGTAACAATATCCTGCAGACAGATGTTTGCTATTCGTTCCCAATTATGCCCTGCTAATGGAGAATTTGACGCAGTTGCTACAGTAGATATTCGCTTCGCTTGCCCCTTAACACCGCCTTACTTTTGTGTCCAAAGAGCTTCTTCAGTGTTTTTAGCTCATCTGGGCCGAAGGCCCGATGGGCTAATGTCATGGCCTGATTGTCTGTCGTCCGTCGTGTATCGTCCGTCGTCCGTCGTGCGTAAACATCTTCTCTGAAACCGCTTGGCCGATTAAGCTAAACTTGGCATGCATGTTCCCCCCCAATGAGTACACCAGAATTTGTTCATGCGGTGTCGATATGATTTTAAATATGGCGGCCATCTTGAATTTGCCAGTGAAATCTTGTCATCATTATTTTTCGGTAACTACTTCATGGATCTTTCTCAAATTTGGTACTCCGGTTCCCCTTGGGGCCTGGTTGTACAAGATGCCTCTGCGGTCCGATTCGACAATCCAATATGGCCATTATATTCTTGGATTTCTCCATGAAACTTTATCGCGATTTCTCAGGAACCACTGTGTGGATCTTTCTCAAATTTGGTACACAGGTTCCCCTTGGGTTCTAGTTGTGCAAGGTACCTTCTCTGATTCGAAAATCCCAATATGGCCATCAGGTGGATTTCCCTATGAAACTTCGTTATCGTGATTTCTCAGAAAGTACTGCATGGATCTTCCCCAAATTTGGTACACAGGTTTCCCTGGGGTCTAGTTGTGCAAGATACGTTTTGTGATTTGATTCGAAAGTCCAATATGGCCACCAGGCGGCCATCTTGAATTTCCCCATGAAATTTTGTCATCGTGAATTCTCAGGAAATTACTGCATGGATCTTTGTCAGGTTGGGTACACAGGTTCCCCTTGTGGTCCAGTTGTGCAAGGTACCTTTTTTGGTCCATTTCGAAAATCCAATATGGCAGCATCTTGAATTTCCCATGAAAATTTATCATGAAATCTCAAGAAATTAATGCATGGATCATTTAGTGTTCAGGGGGGACAACACAAGTTAGAAACTCATCTATTGCAGTTCTTTAGTAAAAATTTCTTGCAGATACTTTCGCCAGTTACAGCCAGATGAGCTACAGTGCCGTGGCACTATCTTTCATGACACTGCATGGGCCTGATTGTCCGGGTACATCCCCCAGCATCTTCTTCCTCGCAGCCTCATCTGGTGCCACCGTGGACCTATGGTTTCATTGAACGTTTTCCTTTGCCTTGTATACCATCATTCCATACCAGAACTGTGCAATAGACAAGGAATGTTTCGTGTTAATTTCATGTCCTCTGACCCATTGCCATTGGAAACAGGCACAGCTGCTGATTCGTCTCTGGAACAGGCACGGGAAAGGCTCAAACAAGGAACACGAGCTTACCAAAAAGCCTTATTATTGTTTCATTCCAGTGGTACTTCAATGATATCTGAAGAACAGAAATAAGCAGGGACGGCGTAACAGGCGGGGGGAGACATGTCTCCCCTCCCCCCGTCTTTTCAGCAAAACAAAAACGCACGACACAAAACCAAACAAAAACAAGGCAGAACTCCCCCCCCCCCAAAAAAACGATTAAGTGCTGATGGCAAAATATGAGATTAGCGTGTAAGATTTAGGGCGTTATGTCCCACAACTTGATGCTAAATCTGCGTAACCCGGGGCCAGGGACCACATGGTCTCATGTATTTTATGATGCTCAATGTGTTCATATGAACAGTCCCAATCAAAGCGTCACTGAGATACATCATACTCTAGATAACGACTTTAGAACGAAAATCATATGGATTAAGAATATTTAGCAGCGATACGGATTTGACTTTTGGAACGTCCTAAGGTCTTGGCGGCATCATAGAAAAAAAATTATCGCTTCTCCATTTCCATGTACACTATGATTTTCTTTTCTTGAATTTGGTGCTAATGCTGTTATATGAATTAGATGGACGTGGAAATTCTTCAATTGACGACGGCTGAATTGAGTTATTAAATTATTCATACTTCCGAACATCATCATTTGCTTGACGGCGAATATTTAGAGAAAAAAAAGGTTCTGAGAAACAACAAAACGGGCAAAGCAAATAGTTTGCACAGGCCTAAGATTTCTTTTCTCATTGCTCGGAAATACGCTAGAACGCGTCTCCGGTCATGTAGGACCCCTGAAGCTTCCGGGTCCTAGGCGGTCCCCGGACCATCGGCTATATTATGATGTGATAGTGGTACCTCCAATTAACAATTGCTTCCGACTTGCCTGATAAGGGAAGAGGGCAAGGATCATCAAAGCCCAAATGTTTGCCATCATACTGGACAATAGGGAGGTTTGGACAGTTGTCCTTCACTGCGAAATCAGCTCCTTTTGGGTTATATCGAGTAAGGGGAACACATGACATCACAATGACCTGTCAGATCGGTTCACCGTGATAATCACGATGAATGCCACCGCCTTACACGATGTAAGATGGAGTCGTGCCATTATGCATTCTGTCCCCGAGCTTTAACCCCGATAGCAAAAGTTGGTCAAGATAGAATTGTCTGCTTGAAAGAAAGTCAAGCTCACGGCGATGTCCTCCCAGTCTCACAGCTTGTGTTAACAATTAAAGTGACGGATAACCCCAGAGATTTTAATCTGATACCTCTTACTGCGGGGAAAGTTAAAATGTTAGTAGTATATAAAACACCGATTCCTTAGTATTGACCTCATTTCGACCTCATTTCAAGGTCACAGAGGTCAAGGTCATGTGGCTGGGTTTCCCAGGGGAGTTCCCCAGTGGGGGTTTCCCATGACGATCACGTGATCAAGGCATGTACTGACCTGTCTAGGCTATAGTTCCGGGACAAAGGTCAAAAATAGTTCCATGTATTCATCCGCGGTGATGCGGTCATGTCTGGCGGTGATTCGGTCGCGGAATAAAGCTTCCGCGGAGAAAAAGTAGTCCCTAGATAAAATGGTCCGATGGGGTCGAGCGAGGTATCAAAGTGAAGCTTAGGTGAAGGGGCATCTAATGGGCTGGGTGTGGGATTGAAATAGCGGCATTCTGCGCATGCGCGGTGGCCCAAGGGTATGAAAATAGCCGTTTTGGAGCTAGGGGAGCCACTAATGGGCCGATGGAGTTCTATGAGGTATCAAAGTGAAGCCTATGTGAAGGGGCATCCAGTCATGGGTGGGTGCATGTAAAATTTTTCCTGAAAAAAACAAAACGGAAAACGGACTTTATCGAAAAAGCCGGGAAAATGCCTATATGGGGTATGGGGGATATATAGGTCGCCGGGCTTAACGGGGCTTGCCTATCAATAGAGTTATCTCCCCCTAGTTCCAGGGTGGGTGTATGTAAAAATTTTCCTGAAAAAATACGGAACACGGACTTTATCCTAAATTACGTGAAAATGCCTATATGGGGTATGGGGGGTATAGGACCATCCTGGGAAACCTACTTCTCGACATTTGCGGTATAGGTTGTGGGGTCTCGTTTTCTTAGTCTCGTCAAGACAAACATGATAGGAAGTGTCCCGGAGTGAATCGGTGAAATTTTTGAAAAAGTACCATACAGCCCATATAGACCCATATAGTCCCATACTGGGGGTATAGGATCAATGTTTGTCCCCCTGGGAAACCTACTTCTATACATTTGCGGTAGGGTTATTTGGATTTGTTTTTCACGTCTCGTCATTTAGAACACGACAGGAAGTGTCCCGGAGCAAACGGTGAAATTTTTGAAAAAAGTCACCGAGGCCTGGGTAGGCCCATAGGCCTATACTGCATGGCTATGGGTGTATAGGTCCATACGGGGTGGACATGTTGGAGTCTAGGTGAGTCCCTAATGGTCCAATGGGGTCGAGTGAGGTCTTATTTTGAAGCTCTCGTGGAGGAGCACTTGACTACACTAATGGTTCGTCCGTTGTCAATAGTCTGCGCATGCGCAGCCTGGCCGTAGTATAGAAAGCAAACATTTTTGGATGTGTTTGGGTTAGAGATGGGCTATTCACGGTTCGAATGGGTCTTGTGAGGTATCCATGTGAAGCCTATGTGAGGGAGCCTCTGATGGCGTGGGTGTGGGGTTGAAATATCGTCATTCTGCGCATGCGCAGCCTGGCCGGAGTATGGAAATAGACGTTTTGGGGGTCTAGCCGAGCCCCTCATGGGCCTATTGGGTCGAGTGAGGTATCCATGTGAAGCCTAGGTGAGGGGGCTAGACTAGGGTGTCGTTTCCATTCTGCTGCGCAGGTCACGTGGGTTGTGACAGTGACGTCAAGCTCAACGCTTCAACACACTGGTAAATTAGCCCAAAAGCTCTGATTTTCATGGAATTGTCATTAATTCATTGGAAATGCAGTGACGCCCGTCAACGCTCGTAGTTACGCCTTAACGCTCTAGCATAGCGCCTTGACGCCATGATATAGACCGGAGAGAGAAAACAACAACAACAAGGATGACACATGAGGGAACAACAACAACAACCACAAGTCTTTTTTTCATATAGTTTATTTCCCCCTCCATCATAACATACCCACGCTGGGGGAGCCGCGTTGGGTATGTTTACAATTCAAGAAAGACTCTTGTCCAATCAGAGACCGCCATTTGCATCTGTCCTATTCGTTCCTGTCCGTTAGATGTATTCTTGTCCAATCAGAAGTCGCCATTTCAGGGAGTTCCTTCTTCGGTCATGTTCATTCTGAACCGTTTATTCTAATCATCGTCGGACAGGCCCGGATATTCTTCGGGCAGCATGTCCTGAAACAGTTGTTTGCGCATTCTGATCGCATTTTCCAGGGCCTCTGTGGGTGGTAGCCCTATAGCCTCTTCCAAGTGACGCTTGGTCTTCATGATGGACCTGTGCGTGGGGTCGCCTTTCATTTCAAGCGGTAGTAAGGTATACTGTTCATAGATCGCCATGGCTGTTTCCCTGATGCGGGGGCGCATTTGGGTGTACGTCTGTTGTAAATTATCCTCTCCGGCGTCCTCGATCGCTTCAGCGTGAGTATTGATAGCTGCTGTCACAATACGATCCCAGAAGGTAGGTTCTGCCTCACTTTCCTGGGATGTAGGCTGACTCTCTGAGGTCAAGCTCTCCATATCAGTAGATATACTGTCAGTAATCTTGGATTCGGTATCAGTCGATGCACTCTCATCAATCTCTGTATCAGTATCTGCCTCAACGGGCTCCTCGGCGTCTTCAATCCCATGTATATTTTTCTGGTGTCGCATCATATCGTAATGTCTGGTGAAAGGGCGTTCACACCCAGAACAAGTATAAGCCATGTTGACGGTTGAACGTCGACTGTGCGTGTTTTGGGAATACGCTCGCTTTTATAGACAGTAACGGTCATCAACGCTTAGCTCAACGCTTCAACGCCCTGGTAAATTAGCTCAGAAGCTCTGATTTCATGGAATTGACATCAATTCATCGAAATGCAGTGACGCCGGTCAACGCCCGTCGTTACGCCTTAACGCTCGTCTCAACGCTTTAACACACTTTCTTAACGCTTTAACGACGTTTAATGATGCGTTCGAACAAATGTTTCTTTTGTGCTATTGCTCTGACATACGCCGCTTTCCAGTTCATGCGCGAGGTTTTCAACATCGACGCTGTTCTTTCAATTTCCATATGGACTGGATCCTTATCCAACAATTTCATATGGGTCAGTAAGTCGACATACTGCTGACGTAAAGCCCGTCGTAGTCTGGGTGCCAATCTGTTATGGGCTAAAATTGCAGCTTCCTCTTTCGAATATCCTTTGCGTTGAAACTTGTTTCCTGTGGCCTCAAAAATCTCGCCCATCTCGGCGTCCATACTTTCTTTGAACAAATCCTTCCATAGCCTCGAGTTCACATTATGTTCTTCAACCTCGGGTTGGGCCTTCACAGTTGGGTGATATTCCGGGACTGGTGATATGAAGAAGGCCCGCTGTACGGGGGTGGGTTGCTGCTTCACCAAATGTGGACTCGGTGGATGATGTAGGGGCTGTGGTGATCCCTCGCCGGGTAGCAGGTGGGTTGTCAGCCGGCGATCTTCGGGGGTATGGGCTTTTAAATCTACGAACAGGTAGCCGTACGGACGACTTGTCGCTTCTTGAAACGAATGCATGAAATCGTCGATGTTCTGAGGATAAATTCGACTACCAAACACACGAATTTGTGCTCTGTCGATGGGGTTGGAGAACAACACAAAGTATTGGCAGTTCAAGGCAATATCTCTGGACGCCTTTCCTTGAGGAAAGAGATTCTGGGTCAAATAGATGACGGACAGATTGCGATGATGGGACCCTTTGGTGAATAGGTCGGCGATTTTCGAATTGTCCTTGGCCGCACTCATCAGATCATCTAGCACTACCACGTTGGTCTGCTCGGGGTCAAAGTAATACGGTTCGTCTATGTCATGAGGAATCCCTGGGACGAAAGTCACATTCTGTAATCGCGTAGTTTCGTAGGCGGGCTGCCATTGGCTATAACACCAAACAACACGTGTCGGAGCTGGGGTTGCCACACCTTCCTCTAAGAACTTCATTACCCAGGACGTCTTTCCACATGCCGTAGGCCGCTCACCGTCATCGTGTAGGGATGCTCTACTGCACTTGCTGGACCTATAGCGGGACTCGGTGGTGTCTCTTGGTTGTGTTTGCCTTGAATGTGCCTGATCATACTATCGCGACGAGAGAAGGTTCTCTGACAGAACGTAGACGTACACGGCATGTTGATCTGTCGACCAATACATAAGGACTGATGAGGGACACATGTTCATTCTTATATGTACAGACACCACCACCACACACTACCACACACACACACACACACACACCACCACCACCACCACCACCACAACCGCCACCGCCACCACCGGGCGTTGACGGGCGTCAACGCCCGGTGGTGGTGGTGGCTCAGTGAAGGCTCCCGTGTGGCAGAGCTCAGAAGCCTGTGGAGCTCTGCCACACGAAAGTCCTCATCAGTCCTTATGTATTGGTCGACAGATCAACATGTCGTGTACGTGTACGTTCTGTCAGAGAACCTTCTCTCGTCGCGATAGTATGATCAGGCACATTCAAGGCAAACACAACCAAGAGACACCACCGAGTCCCGCTATAGGTCCAGCAAGTGCAGTAGAGCATCCCTACACGATGACGGTGAGCAGCCCTACGGCATGTGGAAAGACGTCCTGGGTAATGAAGTTCTTAGAGGAAGGTGTGGCAACCCCAGCTCCGACACGTGTTGTTTGGTGTTATAGCCAATGGCAGCCCACCTACGAAACTACGCGATTACAGAATGTGAGTTTCGTCCCAGGGATTCCTCATGACATAGACGAACCGTATTACTTTGGCCCCGAGCAGACCAACGTGGTAGTGCTAGATGATCTGATGAGTGCGGCCAAGGACAATTCGAAAATCGCCGACCTATTCTCCAAAGGGTCCCATCATCGCAATCTGTCCGTCATCTATTTGACCCAGAATCTCTTTCCTCAAGGGAAGGCGTCCAGAGATATTGCCTTGAACTGCCAATACTTTGTGTTGTTCTCCAACCCCATCGACAGAGCACAAATTCGTGTGTTTGGTAGTCGAATTTATCCTCAGACCATCGACCGTTTCATGCAGGCGTTTCAAGCGACAAGTCGTCCGTACGGCTACCTGTTCGTAGATTTAAAAGCCCATACCCCCGAAGATCGCCGGCTGACGACCCACCTGCTACCCGGCGAGGGATCACCACAGCCCCTACACCATCCACCGAGTCCACATTTGGTGAAGCAGCAACCCACCCCCGTACAGCGGGCCTTCTTCATATCACCAGTCCCGGAATATCACCCAACCGTGAAGGCCCAACCCGAGGTTGAAGAACATAATGTGAACTCGAGGCTATGGAAGGATTTGTTGAAAGAAAGTATGGACGCCGAGATGGGCGAGATTTTGGAGGCCACAGGAAACAAGTTTCAACGCAAAGGGTATTCGAAAGAGGAAGCTGCAATTTTAGCCCATAACAGACTACGACGGGCTTTACGTCAGCAGTATGTCGACTTACTGACCCATATGAAATTGTTGGATAAGGACCCAGTCCATATGGAAATTGAAAGAACAGCGTCGATGTTGAAAACCTCAGGCATGAACTGGAAAGCGGCGTATGTCAGAGCAATAGCACAAAAGAAACATTTGTTCGAACGCATCATTAAACAACGTTAAAGCATTAAGAAAGTGTGTTAAAGCGTTGAGACGAGCGTTAAGGCGTAACGACGGGCGTTGACGGGCGTCACTGCATTTCGATGAATTGGTGTCAATTCCATGAAACCAGAGCTTCTGAGCTAATTCACCAGGGCGTTGAAGCGTTGAGCTAAGCGTTGATGGGCGTTACTGTCTATAAAAGCGAGCGTATTCCCAAAACACGCACAGTCGACGTTCAACCGTCAACATGGCTTATACTTGTTTTGAGTGTGAACGCACGTTCACCAGACATTACGATATGATGCGACACGAGAAAAATATACATGGGATTGAAAACGCCGACGAGCCCGTTGAGGCAGATACTGATACAGAGATTGATGAGAGTGCATCGACTGATACCGAATCCAAGATTGCTGACAGTATATCTACTGATATGGAGAGCTTGGCCTCAGAGAGTCAGCCTACATCCCAGGAAAGTGAGGCAGAACCTACCTTCTGGGATCGTGTTGTGACAGCAGCTATCAATACTCACGCTGGAGCGATCGAGGACGCCGGAGAGGATAATTTACAACAGACGTACACCCAAATGCGCTCCCGCATCAGGAAAACAGCCATGGCGATCTATGAACAGTATACCTTACTACCGCTTGAAATGAAAGGGGACCCCACGCACAGGTCCATCATGAAGACCAAGCGTCACTTGGAAGAGGATATGGGTTTACCACCCACAGAGGCCCTGGAAAATGCGATCAGAATGCGCAAACAACTGTTTCAGGACATGCTGCCCGAAGAATGTCCAGGCCTGTCCGACGATGATTAGAATAAACGGTTCAGAATGAACATGACCGAAGAAGGAACTCTCTGAAATGGCGACTTCTGATTGGACAAGAATACATCTAACGGACAGGAACGAATAGGACAGATGCAAATGGCGGTCTCTGATTGGACAAGAGTCTTTGTTGAATTGTAAACATACCCAACGCGGCTCCCCCAGCGTGGGTATGTTATGATGGAGGGGAAAATAAACTATATGAAAAAAAACCTTGTTGTTGTTGTTGTTGTTCCCTCATGTGTCATCCTTGTTGTTGTTGGTTTCTCTCTCCGGTCTATATCATGGCGTCAAGGCGCTATGCTAGAGCATTAATGCGTAACTACGAGCGTTGACGGGCGTCACTGCATTTCCAATGACTTAATGACAATTCCATGAAAATCAGAGCTTTTGGGCTAATTCACCAGGGCGTTGAAGCGTTGAGCTTGACGTCACTGTCACAACCCACGTGACCTGCGCAGCAGAATGGAAACGACACCCTAGTCTAGCCCCTTCACCTAGGCTTCACATGGATACCTCACTCGACCCAATAGGCCCATGAGGGGCTCGGCTAGACCCCAAAAACCTCTATTTCCATACTACGGCCAGGCTGCGCATGCGCAGAATGACGATATTTCAACCCCACACCCACGCCATCAGAGGCTCCCTCACATAGGCTTCACATGGATACCTCACAAGACCCATTCGAACCGTGAATAGCCCATCTCTAACCCAAACACACCCAAAAATGTCTGCTTTCTATACTACGGCCAGGCTGGGCATGCGCAGACTATTGACAACGGACGAACCATTAGTGTAGTCAAGTGCTCCTCCACGAGAGCTTCAAAATAAGACCTCACTCGACCCCATTGGACCATTATGGACTCACCTAGACTCCAACATGTCCACCCCGTATGACCCTATACACCCATAGCCATGCAGTATAGGCCTATGGGCCTACCCAGGCCTCGGTGACTTTTTTCAAAAATTTCACCGTTTTGCTCCGGGACACTTCCTATCGTGTTCTAAATGACGAGACGTGAAAAACAAATCCAAACAACCCTACCACAAATGTATAGAAGTAGGTTTCCCAGGGGGACAAACATGGGTCCTATACCCCCAGTATGGGACTATATGGGGCTATATGGGTCTCGGTGACTTTTTTCAAAAATTTCACCGATTCGTGCCGGGACACTTCCTATCATGTTTGTCTTGACGAGACTAAGAAAACGAGACCCTACAACCTATACCGCAAATGTCGAGAAGTAGGTTTCCCAGGATGGTCCTATACCCCCCATACCCCATATAGGCATTTTCACGTAATTTAGGATAAAGTCCGTGTTCTGTATCTTTTCAGGAAAATTTTTACATACACCCACCCTGGAACTAGGGGGAGATAACTCTATTGACAGGCGAGCCCCGTTAAGCCCGGCGACCTATATATCCCCCATACCCCATATAGGCATTTTCCCGGATTTTTCGATAAAGTCCGTTTTCCGTTTTTTTTTTTTAGGAAAAATTTTACATGCACCCACCCCATTGCCTGAATGCCCCTTCACCTAGGCTTCACTTTGATACCTCATAGAACTCCATCGGCCCATTAGTGGCTCCCCTAGCTCCAAAACGGCTATTTTCATACCCTTGGGCCACCGCGCATGCGCAGAATGCCGCTATTTCAACCCCACACCCAGCCCATTAGATGCCGCTTCACCTAAGCTTCACTTTGATACCTCACTCGACCCCATCGGACCATTTTATCTAGGGACTACTTTTTCTTCGCGGAAGCTTTTTCCTGAGACCGAATCACCGCCAAAATCGCTACCAGACCGCATCACCGCGGATGAATACATGGAACTATTTTTTACCTGGAAAAATTGGAACTCTCCTGTGCTGGAGGTAGCTTTTTGGTCAATTTGAAATACTCGCTTCTGATTGGACGAGAGCCGCCACGTGACCGCCACAAATTTTACCCGGGGGAACAAATAAGTAGGTCAATACTAAGGAATCGGTGTTTTATATACTACTCACCATATAGAGCCTCAAGAATTATCAACTGGAATGGAGTGAGGTAAATTGAAATACGTTGCTGGAGAAACTGGTGACGGGATGAAGTTTCATTGTTTTGAGGAAACACTTACCGGTATGTCTAAATCGTGTTTGAATGATCAGATCCTTCATTTTGTTATCCAGTTTTATTCCAGATATATTTATATTGTGTGCGAGTGAATGCGTGATAGAATATGATGCTCGGTCCGAATTTGGGCTGGTGACAACAATGACAGCATAAATATGATGTGAACAGTTCGAGTGTCAGTTCAGACTGGCTATAGGTTCTCGATCGACTCCAGCTTTATATATGCGGTGGAGGCAACGCTACTCGGATGAGAAGTTGGCAGTAATGTCGTCATAAACTCGGCAGGTGGGCAAAACAGGTACACTTTATTTGGATTAGTTCCGGCGGGTATTATTCAACGGGAGATATCTTTGTGAATATTTTTTTTTCCGCTACCATTCGTGCATTGAATAAGGTCATGTCAGCTTTAACTTTAAAACTGAAAGTGGGCAGCGCGGGGCGTAGGATGATTTCAGAATTTCGCACGATACTATATGGCGATATCGGTAGGTGCTGAATTCAGCCCTCTACAGTCTCCCTCCAACCGACAGACCGATATTATATTCATATGGTGAATATGTTATCTCCCCGATGGGATCTTCTGCTGTCTGGACTTTACGATGATAGTCACTTGCATATTTTATGGAAGAACATGTATAATTCAGCAGGTGTTTATCAAGTGTGCTTACAATGTACATCTTTTGACATTTTTCTGGTCATATTATATGGATTTAACCTGCTCCAAAGTCATATAGAGAAAATCACTTTTATGTCACCAATCTAATCATCATACTCACACAGACGTATACTATGTAACCCGCACTATTGACATGAATTCTAATGAGAATTATAGGAGGTGACTATATTTTGATATTACCGACTCCAACGCGCATGTATGGCATAGCCATATCGAAATCGTAGTTTGTAAATACCATTCATCGCATATCTCATGTACCCTAACTGGCCTGGGCAAATAGGCTTAGAATGACCCTTCTATCATAAATTAAAAAGCCGCGGAAGGTCGGCTTTCATTTTTCTGGTGTGCCGGAGATAGGGGAGAAAGTTTTCCACCCCCCCCCCC
>JAVTVY010044875.1:0-20605 GCA_036873755.1 Hanleya hanleyi
GAAGGGGCGGATCTCGCCAACTACATGGCGGTATGATCTAACGGCTGTCAAATATCACACATTGCATTACTTATGTCTTGCTTTTCAGTGGATGTAATAAGTTTAAACAGGAGAGGAGCGCTATAATTACCTCAGATATACTGAATAGTGTTCCAACCTTTCGTATTCTAAGAAGAATTTATGTTTTTCCCAAACATGTAAAAATTATATGCAACTAGATTATACCGACGTATTTATTTTCTCGGTTGGTTTCATCGTTATCAGCCGGCTGTCAACGTTTCTATCCTTTGGCATCTTTTTAACAGTTTTATACGAATTTATATATATATATATATACATTTGTGATTTTGATTTTAAAACCAGCAACTTCTATGGCCTGCCCAAAATTCACAAATCGGAAATAATACGACAAGCAGTCATAGAACAAGGTACAGAATACATTTCTGTACTACGGCCTCTAGATTTAAAATTCAGGCCAATCGTAGCTGGACCGATGTGTCCAACACACAGACTCAGTAACTTAATAGATATATTACTAAAACCTCTTCTCAAACATATTCCCAGTTACGTACGGGACGATCTAGATTTTTTGAACCATCTTCCGGAAAACATTACCGTGAATACTACTTTACTGAGTTTTGATGTAACATCATTATACAGTAACATCCCACACACATTGGGAATTGAAGCCATTCGGTTTTGGTTTGACAAATTCCCTGAAGAAATGCACACCAGATTTTCTAAAGATTTTGTTCTCGAAAGTATTCGATTTATATTAGAAAACAATACTTTTCATTTTAATGGCAAACACTACTTACAAAGGTTAGGAACGGCCATGGGGACAAAGATGGCCCCAAACTACGCTACATTAACTCTCGGCTACCTCGAACAAAAACTGTACACACAAGTAGGAGAAAAATATGGCCAAAACGAAAAAGCTAACTTTGAAAAAATATTAAAACGCTATCTTGATGACATTTTTCTTCTGTGGGATAATTCTATTGATACCTGTGATAACATCCTCCAATTACTTAACAATCTCCACCCTGATATTAACTTTACAATGGAGACCAGTGACACAGAACTCCCCTTCTTGGATATTCTATTAAAGAAAGACGGGGACAAACTTATTACAGACATCTATCACAAACCAACTGATACCAAACAGTACCTTCATTTCAAAAGTAATCACCCCAGACACACAAAGATACATATACCGTACAACCTTGCAAGACGGATATGTACCATTGTTACCCAGCCACATTTACGGAAAAAGCGTCTTAGTGATTTAGAGATAGACCTCATCAAGAGAGGTTTTCCGAAAGAAATAATAAAGAAAGGAATAGAAAAGGCTACACAACACGACATTATTTTTCTAAGAAGCACTCATGCTAAACCAACAGAAGACACCTTAGCTTTTGTAACAACGTACAACCCTCACCACCCTGATATATTCTCTAAAGTTTCCCAAAACTTCAATATACTAGAGCAAAGCGACAGGATGAGGGAAGTAACAAAAGATCTCAAAATTATTAAAAGTAACCGACAGCCCCCTAATCTTAAAAAACTATTAACTAGAGCCAGATTTGAAGAGAATCCTTCAACACCCGAAGTAAAGAAATGTAAGGATACTAGATGTGGTACCTGTTCGCACTTAATCGAAGGAAGTACCGTAACTTTTCAATCCTCTGGTAAAACTTTCACAGTCAAATATGACATGAGCTGTGACTCTAGAAATGTGATATATGTAATAAAATGTGGTGGCTGTGGTGCAGATTACATAGGTCAAACACAATATCTACGGGGTCGAGTTCGTGTGCACAAACAGCAAATAACGACCGACTCACTTAGGTACATGCATGTATGTAAGCACATACATTCATGTGGAAAAGATAAATTCTCTATTTTTTCCTTCTACAAGGTCACAAACTCCACATCTGTTCAAAGGTGGTTAGATATAAAAGAAGACGAATTTATCAAATTTCACAGCCCCACCCTGAATAGATAATTGCATCACCCGCTTGTATCTTTATTATCATGTTAATTAACTATTATGAAAGATACTATATGTATATGCATCTTTATTTTGTGAATTGTACATGGAACGAATCATATTTATGACTAATACATGTATACATATACTATGCAAATCATATCTATATTTAATGTATATAAAATGCTAACCTTGTAACATTGTACTAATATTGGTATGCATGTTACAATGAGATTTATAACCGCTTAATTGACTCACAATATTATGTACCGCCATTTACCTTAGAGATTATCATAATGCGAGCTAATGACGAAATAAGTTAATCCGTACATGTTCGGACAATTTCTATTGTTTACTGTATCGAATACGATTGAGCATTATGTCTTTACTTGTTTGTTACTATGGCCATTTTGTTGTTATATAATTATGCTATAAAAAAGCCCACTGTAATGAAAATAATATTACTTGCTCTCTGAAGAAGCTGAAGTAAAACAGCAGAAATGCGCATCAGAGCTATGTGACCGTGTTGGCAGTTAATCTTTTTTTCATTTATATTTCTTCTCGTTAGACTCTTTTACCTTTTCACTATATATATATATATATATATATATATATATATATTTATATATATTTCCTGACCCAGTGAAACTGTTGTATGGCCGTACGACTCACGACTTTGCTCTCTAGATCCCATATGTAGTACTTCACAAGTATTTTCTAAGTCACCGAGGGTGTCTCTGTGACATTTGAATGATTCTGCAAATAGACCGTCATAAGATTATGTATATTGTTATGTACTAATATTCCCACACCATATGTCCCGTAGTATGCCGAAAGTTACCTATAATGCCATCACAGGCCCTCAGTTTTGGGGGGTGTAGACGGTGGTAAATCCAACCGGACTGTCCATTCAACCCGGCACAGGGAGATGATGGGCCGCTTCTTTCTCAATTCTGATTGGTCAGTCGCGACACGCCTCCGGCAAGAGAGAAGCGGACGATCATCTCGCTGTGTCGGGTTGGCTGGACAGTCAGGTTGGATTTTGAATCGCTCGGCAAAGGTATAAAATTGCACAAATTTACTAATTTGACGACGGGAATATATAGTGACAGTTGTAGAATATGCTGATGTATTTTGTTTGGAAGTAAACCGTTTATTTCTCGTTTCACCCAAAGTGCGTTTCAGACCTTGGTGTATTTTTATATAAAGCATGGGGTTGTATATAGAGACCCCATATTTCGACACTTCACCGTAGTACCACCGTCCACACCCCCTAAAACTTGAGGGCCTGTGAATGCCATTAAGTCCTCCGAAACCATACACACACACACACACTCAGGCAGCATACATGGTATGGAGATCAATGCTGATACATTCATCCAGAGAGGGGATGATTCCCTCGATAATGCCCAGGTGAATCACGCTGGTCCTAAAGAGCTATGTACAACTAGAGAACTAGTCGCTACTCAATGTCTTAGAAAGAGCAGACCTCAGTTCCATTACCTGTCCATCTACGGAGTAGGAGCAAAGTAACTACACAGTGGCCCCTCTCGACTCCCCATTATTGGTAAATGGGCCTGGCAGTGCCATGTGGGACCATTGATCTGAGATTGGAACGTAAGTTGTGATATGGGACGCGGTATAAATACATTTAGCGATTACCGTTGAAGATGTACGAGAGATTTGGCCAGTCCAAGCAGAAGAACTTGATGTTAAGGTTACATACCGTACAATCATGTACCCACATGGTATTTCTCGACTCTCTTTACTACAGTCCCTCATTAGGACCTATTGGCCGTCCAAGTTCATTAATAATATCTGTGTTCAAAACTGATCGCCGATTTTTTATTATGAGAAGCATAAATCATTCTTTACCTCTAGTACATACAAGGAATTTCATGCATGGGATGTTTCTTTGTTTATAGAGTTGCTTGAATTTCTCATAAAAATATCTATTTGGCAACACAATATATCAACAATATATAGGTATTCCAATGGGTACCAATTGGGCATCCCTGTTGTCTGGCGTATATCTGTTCTCTTATGAATACGACTATAACCCTTTCCGGAAAACGTCTGATCTCCCTCCCCGTGAATATATGCCGCTCTTTGAGGTAAGAGGTACGAAAATCTGCTTCCGGGAAGTAGTCGCTTCGGTTTCATGTTCACCACAGGAAACCGAAATTATTTTGAATAATATATTGATAAACTATTCCAGAATATCTGTTTGAAAATCTATTCTACGGCAACTGATAGATCCTGTATGCGTGTGCATTAGGAAGTTAATTTTCTAGAAAAAAATGAATATTTTATTACTAAAACCAATTGTGATAGCCCTTTGGTACTTACCGGAAGTTCTCTGCGCCAGCACGATCCTGGTGGGACAAGGGAGATAAAGCCCTTTCCGAGTTGGGCTATATTCAGACGCTTTCAAAAACCATCAGCCCGTTCCTTCTCATTCACCAAACTTCTCACTCACGCTATATAGACGATCTTCTCACTGTGGATAATCGCTATATAAATGACGAAGTGAAGGATATATTTCATCCTTCCCTGGATTTGAAGGAAAGTACAGATAGCCCCAACGGCCATATTTAGACCTATATCTCCATAAAAATGAAGCGGGACTTCTCTCTCGTGGACTTTACGACAACAGAGATGACTGCAATTTCTACATCGTAAACTACCTCTTTCCGGACAGCAATATTCCAGTGGGAGCGGCATATGGCGTACGCATATCACGCCAGTAGCATTTACTACGTTCTGTGTTAAATGTGACGATTTCACAAAATAGGGTGAGTGAGTGAATAGATTTTAAAGTCGCTTTCAACAATATTTCAGCTATTTGAAATATTTCAAATATTTGAAGCAGCATGGACCCAGACACCCTCCATCCACCCCATAAAACCCCACACAAAACACACACAGGACGTTTACACAATAAAGACAATTGATATTACAGTGCTAGACATCACATTATCAAGTTCCTGTTGTTTCTCAGCAAAATGCATTGAAGCAACAGGAACCTGTGCCCACTCAACCACCCGCAAAACATAACTGCATAAACTTATAAAACAGGGTTATACCACCAAGCGCCTCCACTCAAAGTTTCTCAAATTTGGCGATACATATCGCATGCTGGTAGCAAAATACGAGCGCAGCGTGCAGGATATATGGCGTTACGTTTCGTAACTTGTGTCTAAATTCTTGACCTGTGGCTAGGGACCGTATTACCCCATGTACATCAAGATCCGCATGGTGTTCATATGAACTTCCACAATGAAAGCGTAACTGAAAACTGTTGAGCGCTTCTCTCTTGCAGGGAAGTAGACTCTATATATGCATATTATTAACTGATGTGCGCTGTAATATAGCAATATTCTAATTTCATATGTGTCATAGTATGGCGAGAGTTTCTAATAATAGATCCGGGATCACCTTACCTAAAAAATTCATACACGGAAGAGCTTGGACCCCTTAGAAATGAAACGAACTTGTATCTGCTGAAATGTGTCACTTCAAATATTAAAATAATCTGGGAGATGTCGTTCACATACATATGGGAACCAGGCAGTTATCATTTTGTTTTATATATGCGAAATCTGAATTAATTACCTAATCGAAATAACTGAGTTAATTCAATTGAAAGCTAGGTTTAGTTGAATATGAGTGAATAACAAGAAGCAACGAATACATCTAATTATTTCATTGAACTATGACATGCTTGTTCTGAATATTTTACTACTCTGTCCACCTTTGACCTACTTCGCGATATGTGTTTCTATATTGTAGTATTTTAACTAACATTGATTCACATATTCACCTTTGCTTACAATCATAACATTTCGTCTGACCTCACCCACCCGACTGATATGAAACTTTCGTTTTGCTATCTACTGTTTTAGATCTTGTCATTATTGGTAGATGATGCACTAAATGAATTATCTTACGGTCTTGGATATTCTTCCTACCTTCATCGAAATGTTGACGATTATTTTAATACTTGATGGCTAGCTGGATTTTTCCAAGTTTAGTGATTTTCCCCAAACACGATTCACTATGAGCTTTGATATGTTACAAATTGCAATTTCTTGGATATTGAACATGAAATAATGAGGTTGCACCCCACACCCCACACCTCACACCTCACACCTCACACCCCACACCTCACACCTCACACCCCACACCTCACACCTCACACCTCACACCTCACACCCCACACCTCACACCCCACACCTCACACCTCACACCTCACACCTCACACCCCACACCTCAAACTGAAGAAATGACTAGACTATATTTAACCCCACACTATATTTAACCCTATCTTTAAGCATTTTGGGACTTGTCCAGGCCTGCGGGCCGACATAAATTTTCATCCCTTGAGCTAGGGGAGCGGAAACTTACCCTACGATACCTTTGGGCAAGTTCTGCCAGAATATGTAACCAAAAAAAACAAAGTTGGCTGGTTTGATGGCGTCACAGTAACGTCTTTCAAAAAAACTCTTTTTCGTCGATTTTTCGCCGGTCAGATTTTTGGAATTTTTTGTTCATGTGATTTCTTCGCAAAACTGAATGATAAAGCAGTAAATAATAATCTAATGTGAAATCACATGGAAGGTATATTTGGGGTCGATTATAACGCTGACTTCCAAGCTTTCTTATCATTTGTCTCACAAATATGTTTTGCTTCAGAGTAAATTAGTTTCAATCACTTTGGGGTAAAGAAATGCGAAAATTGCGAGGAAAACGAGTCCTATTTTTTATATACCCATGATCCACTTCACAAAGGGAATGTACATTTGCTTAAAATGACCCCAGTTCGATGGGTTATGATGTCGGAAAATTTGGCTTTATAAATCCTTTCTATTCTGTAGGTCAAACAGGTCAGTGGGGTAGCTTTAGAAGAATAGCTTTAGAAGAATATTTTGCTTATGAAATTGGGTATGCTCCAGCCTGGCAAGACCATGCATCCCTGTATGTGACTGAACATTGGGACTTTCTTCAACACAAGCACCATGAGCACAAAAGCTGGACAATTCTATTTGAACAGTTTAGGTGTTTTTACCACAAAGAAAACAAAATACTGTTATATTTGTAATGTTTATGGAGAAATGAAGTAAACCGATTTTCTAAATTTTCAGAATTATCCATCATATCTTTGATGTTTGGATGCTTTGTACTGTTTTAATCAGAGCATTGTCTTTCCTTGTTATACAACTTTGACATGAGCGAAAACTTGTGTGCAAATATATTCTAGTATTACTGCTATAAACAGTAAAAAAGACTTGAGGTTGAGGTTGCAAGAATAGATGCCATAACAAAGGCCTTAATAAAATAAAATATCCTATCAACGCTCTTCAATAATTGCACATTAATGAGCGTTAATCTCTTCCCATTGACCCGTTTCCGTAATCAAAGGATTTTTATTTTTATATATTTATTATGACATTCCTCAACTCCGAGTCGATTTCTTGTGTAGAATTCATCTTAGTATGCATAGCGTTAATCGATAGCTGTCTTCTTCAATTGAAAACGAAAATGATACAGGCTAATACGGAGATTTCATGTCCCTTCCATGCTTCCGTACAATTCTGTTTTAACAAGTTCTATTGGTTGATTATCTCGTGCGTACGACTTAACAGTTATCTCGAGCGCACTACTTAACAATTATCTCGTGGGCACATCTTAACAGTTATCTCGAACGCACGACTAAACAGTTATCTCGTGCGCACGACTTAACCGTAATCGCATGCGCACGACTTAACAGTTATCTCGTAGGCACGACTTAACAGTTATCGCGTGCCCGCGACTTACCAATTATCTCGTGCGCACGAAATAATACGAATAGTCTATTGGCCGATTATCTCGTGCGCACGACTACATTTATCTCGTGCGTAAGACTTAAGAGTTATATTGCGTGTCCATTTTACGGCTCCGTAAGAATTGGCTCCCAGCACATCTGGATGGAACGCTTCGGCACGTGATGCACTCGTTGCAGTGTTGCAACAGTGGCGAGTATAAAGACTCTACTCTTCCATCGACGAAGGTGATGCCAATCACAGCGCCTTTTCATTCATCAGTAGCAATTAAGTGAACACAGACGAAAATAAATGAAACGAAATGGAACGTATTCCTAATTACCGGTACGTATATTGTGCCGTCTACAATGACCCTTGAGCAAAACGTCACTTCGTCATATTGTATATACGCTATTTAAATATTTGCTTGTTGAAGTCTGAGCATACAACTGCCGCTTGTCAAAGTAATAAGCCGATTTTGTCCGAATCATTGGTGGGATCATTGTCGACATTCCTATCTCAAATTTTCTATACTTAAACTATATACTCACCAAAAAAAATCGAAATATAATATGGGTACTCACGAAAGAAGTAATGTCTTCCCTACAAATTATATAATGATCTATAACTAATAACCAAACGGAGAAAATACCGGAATTCCGAGAGCTATTTAAATACACAGATGTCATCATTACGTTGTCGATCGACAACACCGGATCAGTAGCTATGGTAAATATTATGATAAATAAATAAAAAATATTCGAATTAACGAGTAAATTAAGGAAGAGACAACGTTAGTTTACGTCAAATACACAATTATGCTGTGAATAATATAAATTACCCTGTCTGGTGCTTTTTGTGAACTCGAAAATTGTTCCAGAAATCGATGGCGTGGCTTTGAATGTGATCCGATCAGCAACCAAGGGAATGTTGTTCACTGTTTGTTTTTTTAACTTGACCTGAATTTATTGTGGAGAAGCATTGCGGATTTATCCTCCCCATATTTCTAAAGATCAATTAGAAACAAACTGGATTTGATAAGGGGTGTGAAACGAAGAAACACATTCATCTTGTTTACGACATACTTTCGCAGTGAACAAAAACATTTCCGTGTTTTTAACAGGCTTTGTAAATACTTTTCGATGCGAGTCCTTGGTCTTCATAACTGATGACCTTATGTTAACTTCGGGGACAACTTTCATACCTAGGTTAATACATTTTATCACCAGATATCATCGCGTGTATATTTATTCATAGTGTATGCAGAAACACTATCTCTACAAACAAAATGAAAAGCAATGGTCATGTATAAAGAATACATGTCGGAAACCTGGAATACGAAACAAGCCAATTTGCTGGAGATACAACTTTACTTTTGAATGGTTCTGAGCTGAGATTCATCTTGACTATATTTGGACAAATCTAGAGTGCCAAGTATTGTAAACTTTGAAGTATGTGAAGATTGACACTTATGTTGATCTAATGACGACTTTAACCCTATCTGCCCTGGGCTTTTTGGGACCTGTTCTGGCCTGGGGGGAGGGGCCGAAATTCCCCCCGTCCCCCTAATTAATTTTCTTAATCCTTGAGCTAGGGGGCTAAAATTTACCACACTATACCCTTGTACACACTAATCCAAGATGGCAGCTTTTCAAAAACTGCATTTTTTTGTCTATTTTTCAGTCAGATTTTCCGATTTATTTATTTATGCAATTTTTCCGCAAAAAACTGCATGATAAATTAGTAAATATTAATGTAAATAAAATAGATTTTGCCCACTTTCCATCGCGAAAAAGCCAAATTTTTCAAGAAATATGACAAAAACATCACTTTTCTGGTATCCCACGTGGACGCCATCTTGAATTTTCCCATGATCCTCTGCTCGGGGGGGTGCGCAAATAGGTTTAAAATGACCCCAATATGATAAACTATAAAATCACGGAATTTCAGCTCTCCATTTTTTGTCGTACCGGAGATAGCGTAGAAAGTTTGGCGGGGGGGCATTTCCCCCCCCCCCCCCCCCCGGCCAGGTAGGGTTAAACTTGATTGATCACATTCTTCACAGATTTGGGCAACATGATCGATTTCAATTATTCTGACAAGATAAAAGAAATTACAAGGATGTGTTTAACGCTTGCTATCATTCCTGAAAAATGTGCATGTAATAAAAAAGAAACGCAGCATAACAAGAACCAAAATTGTTCCCTGTGATGATTTGTATCCCAGCCGCGCCTTTATTGTAGATGTTCATGGGGACTTTACGACAACAGAGATGACTGCAATTTCTACATCGTAAACTACCTCTTTCCGGACAGCAATATTCCAGTGGGAGCGGCATATGGCGTACGCATATCACGCCAGTAGCATTTACTACGTTCTGTGTTAAATGTGACGATTTCACAAAATAGGGTGAGTGAGTGAATAGATTTTAAAGTCGCTTTCAACAATATTTCAGCTATTTGAAATATTTCAAATATTTGAAGCAGCATGGACCCAGACACCCTCCATCCACCCCATAAAACCCCACACAAAACACACACAGGACGTTTACACAATAAAGACAATTGATATTACAGTGCTAGACATCACATTATCAAGTTCCTGTTGTTTCTCAGCAAAATGCATTGAAGCAACAGGAACCTGTGCCCACTCAACCACCCGCAAAACATAACTGCATAAACTTATAAAACAGGGTTATACCACCAAGCGCCTCCACTCAAAGTTTCTCAAATTTGGCGATACATATCGCATGCTGGTAGCAAAATACGAGCGCAGCGTGCAGGATATATGGCGTTACGTTTCGTAACTTGTGTCTAAATTCTTGACCTGTGGCTAGGGACCGTATTACCCCATGTACATCAAGATCCACAATGAAAGCGTAACTGAGATCATTCTCTAGATGACGACTTTACTACGAATATCAAATGGATTAAGAATACTGATCAGCGATACAGGTTTTATATTTTTGTAACATCATGCTGTCTTGCCCGTATCACTGAAAACTGTTGAGCGCTTCTCTCTTGCAGGGAAGTAGACTCTATATATGCATATTATTAGCTGATGTGCGCTGTAATATAGCAATATTCTAATTTCATATGTGTCATAGTATGGCGAGAGTTTCTAATAATAGATCCGGGATCACCTTACCTAAAAAATTCATACACGGAAGAGCTTGGACCCCTTAGAAATGAAACGAACTTGTATCTGCTGAAATGTGTCACTTCAAATATTAAAATAATCTGGGAGATGTCGTTCACATACATATGGGAACCAGGCAGTTATCATTTTGTTTTATATATGCGAAATCTGAATTAATTACCTAATCGAAATAACTGAGTTAATTCAATTGAAAGCTAGGTTTAGTTGAATATGAGTGAATAACAAGAAGCAACGAATACATCTAATTATTTCATTGAACTATGACATGCTTGTTCTGAATATTTTACTACTCTGTCCACCTTTGACCTACTTCGCGATATGTGTTTCTATATTGTAGTATTTTAACTAACATTGATTCACATATTCACCTTTGCTTACAATCATAACATTTCGTCTGACCTCACCCACCCGACTGATATGAAACTTTCGTTTTGCTATCTACTGTTTTAGATCTTGTCATTATTGGTAGATGATGCACTAAATGAATTATCTTAAGTCTTTGACATTAACCCTCATTCACCGAACGGTCTTGGATATTCTTCCTACCTTCATCGAAATGTTGACGATTATTTTAATACTTGATGGCTAGCTGGATTTTTCCAAGTTTAGTGATTTTCCCCAAACACGATTCACTATGAGCTTTGATATGTTACAAATTGCAATTTCTTGGATATTGAACATGAAATAATGAGGTTGCACCCCACACCCCACACCTCACACCTCACACCTCACACCCCACACCTCACACCTCACACCCCACACCTCACACCTCACACCTCACACCTCACACCCCACACCTCACACCCCACACCTCACACCCCACACCTCACACCTCACACCCCACACCCCACACCTCACACCTCACACCCCACACCTCACACCCCACACCTCACACCTCACACCTCACACCTCACACCCCACACCTCAAACTGAAGAAATGACTAGACTATATTTAACCCCACACTATATTTAACCCTATCTTTAAGCATTTTGGGACTTGTCCAGGCCTGCGGGCCGACATAAATTTTCATCCCTTGAGCTAGGGGAGCGGAAACTTACCCTACGATACCTTTGGGCAAGTTCTGCCAGAATATGTAACCAAAAAAAACAAAGTTGGCTGGTTTGATGGCGTCACAGTAACGTCTTTCAAAAAAACTCTTTTTCGTCGATTTTTCGCCGGTCAGATTTTTGGAATTTTTTGTTCATGTGATTTCTTCGCAAAACTGAATGATAAAGCAGTAAATAATAATCTAATGTGAAATCACATGGAAGGTATATTTGGGGTCGATTATAACGCTGACTTCCAAGCTTTCTTATCATTTGTCTCACAAATATGTTTTGCTTCGGAGTAAATTAGTTTCAATCACTTTGGGGTAAAGAAATGCGAAAATTGCGAGGAAAACGAGTCCTATTTTTTATATACCCATGATCCACTTCACAAAGGGAATGTACATTTGCTTAAAATGACCACAGTTCGATGGGTTATGATGTCGGAAAATTTGGCTTTATAAATCCTTTCTATTCTGTAGGTCAAACAGGTCAGTGGGGTAATCTTGTCCCCTAAATGTAAGGACAGATATTATCACTTATGACGTAACTATGACGTCGAAAGAAATTATAAACTTTTTGGATTATATTTTCTCTCGTCAAATGCATGGGCTTTGTTTTCGTATGTTACACCAGTCATTTAGATCCATATAATTATACACAGACGATTACATTTCCCCTATCTCCACTATATTTCCGAAATATTGGTATCACAGGTCATCACTCCAAATCGCTATAGACACCAAATGACCACGCGAATCATCTGTCCACCACTCATGGACAGAAATCGGTCTGCTTGAGATGCAAATGGGACGAAATTCTATACCTTTTATCGCGAATTTACCGGGCCGTAAAAGAGGGACACGCAATTTATTATTTTCACTAAGCCGTGCGCACGAGATAATTTTTAAGTTTGCGTACGAGATAATTGTTGAGTCGTGCGCACGAGATAATCCACCAATAGAAATGATCCTATTCGGTTGTGAATTGTTTGTATCATGGCCGACGAAAACTACGGAAGCATGGAAGGGACATAGAAAAAATGGTATGGGTCCTTCAATACTATAAGTTGGAGAGATAGACGGATACAAAAGATGTTTTATTCCAGACATGGCCAAAACAATACACATTAGCCAAAGATGGACATAAGAATCTAGTAAATAAAATCGTAAGGCCTTTGTTATGGCATCCATTCAGCCACTCAAAATATGATAAAATATAACAAGGATATAAGCTGGCGCTCTCACGTGTAGTATTTCCAAGAAATGTTTCGCTCACGTCGAAGTGATGTAAGAAAGCAAAACATTTCTATAAATATTAGCTAACCAAATTATTTCGGATTTACAATACAATGGAAAAATATTTTGAAAATATGGGTATTTGAATTCTCAAAAAGTATTTTGAGGTTAAATATTCATTATACTGGTCAGACATGTCAGACAGTACTGTAAAATCACTTTATCAAGTGCAGTGACTGTAGTGCCCAGTGTCTTCAAAATGTAAATGATTGGAGGTTGGCTCTACTAAACTCGACGGACTGACTGAAACTTTTGTCGGGGATTTGAGAGAATTCTGGGTGACCTGCATTTACACAGTGTCTTGATATCTCCAATGTTTCCCAAATCTTTCCTTCAGCTTTAGAAGAATATTTTGCTTATGAAATTGGGTATGCTCCAGCCTGGCAAGACCATGCATCCCTGTCTGTGACTGAACATTGAGACTTTCTTCAACACAAGCACCATGAGCACAAAAGCTGGGCAATTCTATTTGAACAGTTTAAGTGTTTTTACCACAAAGAAAACAAAATACTGTTATATTTGTAATGTTTATGGAGAAATGAAGTAAACCGATTTTCTAAATTTTCAGAATTATCCATCATATCTTTGATGTTTGGATGCTTTGTAATGTTTTAATCAGAGCATTGTCTTTCCTTGTTATACAACTTTTACATGAGGGAAAACTTGTGTGCAAATATATTCTAGTATTACTGCTATAAACAGTACAAAAGACTTGAGGTTGAGGTTGCAAGAATAGATGCCATAACAAAGGCCTTAATAAAATAAAATATCCTATCAACGCTCTTCAATAATTGCACATTAATAAGCGTTAATCTCTTCCCATTGACCCGTTTCCGTAATCAAAGGAGTTTTATTTTTATATATTTATTATGACATTCCTCAACTCCGAGTCGATTTCTTGTGTAGAATTCATCTTAGTATGCATAGCGTTAATCGATAGCTGTCTTCTTCAATTGAAAAAGAAAATGATACAGGCTAATACGGAGATTTCATGTCCCTTCCATGCTTCCGTACAATTCTGTTTTAACAAGTTCTATTGGTTGATTATCTCGTGCGTACGACTTAACAGTTATCTCGAGCGCACTACTTAACAATTATCTCGTGGGCACATCTTAACAGTTATCTCGAACGCACGACTAAACAGTTATCTCGTGCGCACGACTTAACTGTAATCGCATGCGCACGACTTAACAGTTATCTCGTAGGCACGACTTAACAGTTATCGCGTGCCCGCGACTTACCAATTATCTCGTGCGCACGAAATAATACGAATAGTCTATTGGCCGATTATCTCGTGCGCACGACTACATTTATCTCGTGCGTAAGACTTAAGAGTTATATTGCGTGTCCATTTTACGGCTCCGTAAGAATTGGCTCCCAGCACATCTGGATGGAACGCTTCGGCACGTGATGCACTCGTTGCAGTGTTGCAACAGTGGCGAGTATAAAGACTCTACTCTTCCATCGACGAAGGTGATGCCAATCACAGAGCCTTTTCATTCATCAGTAGCAATTAAGTGAACACAGACGAAAATAAATGAAACGAAATGGAACGTATTCCTAATTACCGGTACGTATATTGTGCCGTCTACAATGACCCTCGAGCAAAACGTCACTTCGTCATATTGTATATACGCTATTTAAATATTTGCTTGTTGAAATCTGAGCATACAACTGCCGCTTGTCAAAGTAATAAGCCGATTTTGTCCGAATCATTGGTGGGATCAGTGTCGACATTTCTATCTCAAATTTTATATACTTAAACTATATACTCACCGAAAAAAAATCGAAATATAATATGGGTACTCACGAAAGAAGTAATGTCTTCCCTACAAATTATATAATGATCTATAACTAATAACCAAACGGAGAAAATACCGGAATTCCGAGAGCTATTTAAATACACAGATGTCATCATTACGTTGTCGATCGACAACACCGGATCAGTAGCTATGGTAAATATTATGATAAATAAATAAAAAATATTCGAATTAACGAGTAAATTAAGGAAGAGACAACGTTAGTTTACGTCAAATACACAATTATGCTGTGAATAATATAAATTACCCTGTCTGGTGCTTTTTGTGAACTCGAAAATTGTTCCAGAAATCGATGGCGTGGCTTTGAATGTGATCCGATCAGCAACCAATGGAATGTTGTTCACTGTTTGTTTTTTTAACTTGACCTGAATTTATTGTGGAGAAGCATTGCGGATTTATCCTCCCCATATTTCAAAAGATCAATTAGAAACAAACTGGATTTGATAAGGGGTGTGAAACAAAGAAACACATTCATCTTGTTTACGACATACTTTCGCAGTGAACAAAAACATTTCCGTGTTTTTAACAGGCTTTGTAAATACTTTTCGATGCGAGTCCTTGGTCTGCATAACTGATGACCTTATGTTAACTTCGGGGACAACTTTCATACCTAGGTTAATACATTTTATAACCAGATATCATCGCGTGTATATTTATTCATAGTGTATGCAGAAACACTATCTCTACAAACAAAATGAAAAGCAATGGTCATGTATAAAGAATACATGTCGGAAACCTGGAATACGAAACAAGCCAATTTGCTGGAGATACAACTTTACTTTTGAATGGTTCTGAGCTGAGATTCATCTTGACTATATTTGGACAAATCTAGAGTGCCAAGTATTGTGAACTTTGAAGTATGTGAAGATTGACACTTATGTTGATTTAATGACGACTTTAACCCTATCTGGCCTGGGCTTTTTGGGACCTGTTCTGGCCGGGGGGGGGAGGCCGAAATGCCCCCCCCCCCCTAATTAATTGTCTTACCCCTTGAGCTAGGGGGCTAAAACTTACCACACTATACCCTTGGGTCAAGCTCTACCAGAAAATTAAAAAAAATCCAAGATGACAGCTTTGACGACGTAACAGTGACGTCATTTTCAAAAACGGCATTTTTTTTGGCGATTTTTCAGTCAGATTTTCCGATTTTTTTATTTATGCAATTTTTCCGCAAAAAAATGCATGATAAATTAGTAAATATTAATGTGAAGTGAAATCAAATAGATTTTGCCCACTTTTCATCGCGGAAAAGCAAAAAATTTGAAGAAATATGACAAAAACATCACTTTTCTGGTATCCCACGTGGACGCCATCTTGAATTTTCCTATGATCATCTGCTCGGGGGGTTGCGCAAATAGGCTTAAAATGACCGTAATATGATAAACTATAAAATCACGGAATTTCAGCTCTCCATTTGTTGCCGTTCTGGAGATAGCGTAGAAAGTTTGGTGGGGGAGGGGCATTTCGCTCCCCCCCCCCCCCGCCCCAGGCCAGGTAGGGTTAAACTTGGTTGGTTACATTCTCCACAGATTTGGGCAACGTGGTCGATTTCAATTATTCCGACAAGATAAAAGAAATTAAAAGGATGTGTTTAACGCTTGCTATCATTCCTGAAAATTGTACATGTAATAAAAAAGAAACGAACAAAATTGTTCCCTGTGATGATTTGTATCCCAGCCGCGTTTTTATTGTAGATGTTCATGGGGACATATTAATTGGCATGACCAAACGGTCCCGGCACCGGATTGAACGGTATTAAATACAAATATTTCAGAGCGATGATGTAATAACCCTATCAAGTCGTCTGATGGAAAACCATTACCCATTTGACTGTTAGATAGACAAAACGGCCAAAACAACTGAGTATTAATAGAATGCAAGTTCAGGAACAAACAACTGTTAGGCTCGACGAAACACCAGGGTATTTCTTCTCCAGTCCAATTTGGCTTCAACGATGCCATTTTAGTTGGGCGCAAACGGTATTCTATAACCATGATAATGTATGGTACGAGAAAGGGGTCTGGTTACAGGTATGTAAACGATCTTTGATCGGACTGTAGACATTGAGTGGATCTATCCACTTTTGAGAACAAGTATAATTTGAAAACAAATTCATTACAATAGATGCACCAACCATATCATCAATAAAAAAAAGCCCATGACAACACATTTGTGATATTTAATCAAGATTCCTCTATGATTACATATTATTTAACGTTCCTTTCTGGACACCACTGACCTTAAATCTGAGCTAGTAACGTGGGGAAAACTCGGACGAGAGTCATGACCCGGAAGACAACAAAAGTTGTATGAAATGGCTAATCTAATCTTTCTTTGTATCAGGGACACACTTCTGTCTTACACGAAACCATCTGTCTGTTTTTAAAATTATTTTCATTAAATGCATGTTTGGAATTGAAGCTACAACTGTCGCACGGAGATTGTCTTTCGATTATTGACGCGGAAATTCGTTCGTGGACGACGGCTGAATATTGAATGTACGATCTGACACCTATAACCAAACTTTAGGTGATCTTAGTGTAAACTGCTCTACATAAAATCGATAACTTTACTGGTCCATAACTCTACTTTGGTACATGAAAACTCTAGAACATTTATTTTGTGATTGCGAAGTGGTGATGGTGTTCTGGTTAGACTTGGTGATCTGGTGAAACGAAAATATCTCCTACAATCTTATATATTCCAGAAATAACATTTGTCCATTTTGTATTGACAGAACATTGTTATAAAAATGTCCACATTCATTACTATATGGAAGAATGTTTATATTTTGAGTGGTCAATTCAAAGTTTCGAATAGAAATCCATCATTTTCATTGGCTTGTTGAGAAACTTGGATGAGCATCCAGCTAATCATAAAGGTCCATTGAGAAACCCGCCTTAGTTCAAACGTTTCGAAGACGCAACAATGGTTATCTGCATAACTCATCTTATCCAGACGGCGGTACCACGTACTCCTACTTTTTTCGTTGAGAACTTTCACCAAGGTGAGTAACGTTAACTTGAACCGAGAATACAGAAAATTCTGTATCGAATTTCGGGAAAAAACTTCCTTTTGGACTGTTGATTTGAATATGCTAAAGCATCGTCAATTTCGTCTGATTTAAGGCGTGAAAGATAGAAATTTCACAGCCGTCAGTTCAAATTTATCCCTCGTAATTTGTAAGCAGATTTAAAGTGACCCTGAAATTGATTAGATATAGAGTGGAATCTCCTATTTATTTTTTGTTTTGGTACCACAGGAATTGTGTGACTTAGTGCTCCAGCATAGGACATTATCTACATGTTTCGAATTTCTTGAAACAGGTTATCAATCCTCATAGCTTTAAGCTGGATATATTCGAAATTCAATTGTGCGAGTGTGTTGATTCGTTACCACTGGTGATCACGCCGTCTGTGCGGTAGTCAGACTCGAGAGTCCAAGAAAAAACCCTCATTTTTTTACTCCAAACTTTTGCAATAATAATTAATAATAATTGCGATTTGATTAAATCGTGTATGGATATTCAATAAAGTATACTTAAAGTGCTGAAGATAAGCTGGAATAACAGTTCTATTTTGAATGTGGTACTTAAAGTCTGCTTCCCTATCTCCCCTCGATACCAATACCAATCTACTCCACGCTGGGCCAATTTTAAAGTTCGGCAAATTCAGGGGCAAAGCACGCCAGAGTGTTTGCTTAGAAAATAGAATATTTGTAACCTTTTCTCTGTGACTGCAAATATCGACTCAATAAACAAAGCTGAGAGGCGAAGGCATTTTAATCCTTCCTAACTAGAGCCTTATCTCTGTCATTGAAATCAACCATATATTGGAAACCGCTCTCTTTGGACTCTTACTCCCATACCATCCCACAGAGTATTGATGTTTTCAGACGGGTGGATGTTACTGGGTGCAAAGATATCCAGCTTTCCTTAAACTAACCATGGTACTCGACAACGAACGTGACATACGGAACGATGTGGAGGTAGAAACGGGGACTTTGTCAGCATCCAATACAGAGGACGCGAAAGACATCTTAGCTGGATTTATTTACTCTCGCTTGTATAACTTGAGTATTGTGTCCGTTCCCACAGTTGCGAGGAAAATGTAGTAAACGTCACCATTTCCTGCAGACCGCGCCGCGGTGGTATTTATACTAGTTTGCCACGCATGCGTACACGGAAAGTCCAGTGAAATATACTGTCCAGGTCGCGTGATTGTTACCACGTTTGCTGCTTCACATTGCCATATCAGGAGAACATTCGCGCAACTCAAACTACCAGTGCCATATCAGGCAAAAGTTTGAAACTTCACATATCGGTTAGATTTTCAATAATACTGGGTCGAACGTAACCATTGCCAGCGTCAGATTCATTCCACGTGAATTTGTCATTACAAATAGGAACGTTGATTAAAAGTAACATAACAACGGCTAGGCTAACCCGTTTGCCGTTTTAATGGGAGGCTTATACAATTTTTACAGACCATGCATCAGCATTTAATTATGTCATTTGATCAGGTAACTGGGCCAAAGTCGACAAACCGCTAGTGGCAATCACAGAATCTGATTTGGCATCTGGTATTGTGCTTGTCCTCCATTGGTGTGGCCATTTTGGGGACTATTTCCACAAACTGGATTCGGCGTTAAATTCGAGTTGAAACCCTTTAACCCTATCCTGAAGGTAACACTACCAAGAGCCATAACCCGAACCCTATAACCGAACCCAAACCCAATATGCGTCTATGCCTTACAACACATATAAGGGAAGTGGGAAGAGGTGCCGACATACTGACTGCGTCACATGACTTCACAGAATAGTCTTCTGGTTAACCTATTCTAAAGCACATACCAAGAATCTAACGATTCGTGATATGTGTTGTATCTCAAGTACGCTTTTATTGTACCTGTTCATGTGGCAACTTGGATGATATGACCACACGGCCCCTAGCACCGGCATGAGCGGTATTAGATACAAATCTAGAGAGCTATGATGGAAATGCTCTGACAACTCGTATACTGGTAATTGGTGAGCTGTTTCGCTGTGACAACTCGTACATTGGAGATTGGTGAGCTGTATCGTCGTCAGATGTAAATGACGGCATTTAACACAAAAGACTAGTCTGTAAGGCCCGATGTCGACCCAGCATCAACTTCCCACAAATGCCAACATATATCAAAGACCAAAAGGTCTGTACAGGGGGCGGGCCTCGGGGACGAAACGTCCACCAGCAGAATCTCGCCATATACAGGAAAAATTACAACACATATAAGGGAAGTGGGAAGAGGTGCCGACATACTGACTGCGTCACATGACTTCACAGAATAGTCTTCTGGTAAACCTATTCTAAAGCACATACCAAGAATCTAACGATTCGTGATATGTGTTGTATCTCAGGTACGCTTGTATTGTACCTGTTCATGTGGCAACTTGGATGATATGACCACACGGCTCCTAGCACCGGCATGAGCGGTATTAGATACAAA
>JAVTVY010044876.1:0-21612 GCA_036873755.1 Hanleya hanleyi
AAACATACCCAACGCGGCTCTCCCAGTGTTATGTAACATTGGGGAAAATAAACTATATGAAAATAACTTGTTGTTGTTGTTGTTCTCTCAAGCGTCATCCTTGTTGTTATTGTTGTTGTTCTCTCTCCGGTCTATATCCGGATGTAAACCACAGATGAACAGGTCAGTACACGCATTCCTATCATTCAATATGACCTTGAACTATCACCTGATCTCCCCGTGATTCCCCAAATGCAAATTGACATCTTCGCCCACCTCCGGGTCTCTTCGGTGACCTCCGTAACATCTTCGGTAACCTCCGTGTCTCTTCGGGCACCTCCGTGACATCTTCGGCCACCTCCGTGTCTTCCTCCGTAACTACCCGACTGTTCCCGTGTATACCCGGATGTACCCGGAACGTCCATCTCTATCCCAAACACACACCCACATACCCCACCAAAATGCCTGCTTTCTATACTACCACCTGCCTGCGCATGCGCAGAATGATGTCAGTTTTACGTCACATCCACCCAGGCGGATGCTCCTTCACATATGCTTCACATTGATACCTCACTCGACTCAATCAGACCATTAGTGGCCCACCTATACCCCAAAACGTTCCTTCCAATGCACTTTTCCCACAATTCCCTGTCTGCGCATGCGCAGAATGTCGAAAACGATCGACACACTAGTCCAGGCGGATGCCCCCTCACGTATCCTTCGCAACGATACCTTACTCGACCCCATCGGCCCACTAGGGACTCACCTAGACCCCAAAACGTCTATTTCCATACCCTTTTCCCACAATTCTCTGTATGCGCATGCGCAGAATGTTGAACACGAACGACACACTAGTCCAGGCGGATGCCCCCTCACGTATCCTTCACATTGATACCTCATACGACTCCATAGGACCACTAGTGGCCCATCCAGACTTCAAAACGTCTATTTCCATACCCTTTTCCCACAATTCCCTGCCTGCGCATGCGCAGAATGACGATATTCCTAACACGCATCCACCCAGACGGATGCGCCCTCACGTATCCTTCGCAACGATACCTCACTCGACCCCATCGGCCCACTAGGGACTCACCTAGACCCCAAAACGTTCCTTCCAATGCACTTTTCCCACAATTCCCTGTCTGCGCATGCGCAGAATGTCGAAAACGATCGACACACTAGTCCAGGCGGATGCCCCCTCACGTATCCTTCGCAACGATACCTCACTCGACCCCCATCGGTCCACGAGGGACTCACCTAGACCCCAAAACGTCTATTTCCATACCCTTTTCCCACAATTCCCTGTCTGCGCATGCGCAGAATGTTGAACACGAACGACACACTAGTCCAGGCGGATGCCCCCTCACGTATCCTTCACATCGATACCTCATACGACTCCATAGGACCATTAGTGGCCCATCCAGACCCCAAAACGGCTATTTCCATACCCTTTTCCCACAATTCCCTGTCTGCGCATGCGCAGAATGTCGAACACGACCGAGACACTAGTCCAGGCGGATGCCCCCTCACATAGGCTTCACACGGATACCTCATACAACTCCATCGGCCCATTAGGGGCTCCCTTAGATCCCAAAACGTTTATTTCCATACACTTTGTCTACTGCGCATGCGCAGAATGACGTCAGTTCCACGTCACACCCATCTCCGCGGATGCTCCTAGACGAATGCTTCACATTGATACCTCATACGACTCTATCGGACCACTAGTGGCCCACCTAGATCCCAGAACGTCTAGCGGGACCCATACAGGGTCCAGTTTTCGACACTAGATGACCACATCCCGACAAAATGGCCAGTTCTCGACACCGGGCGTGCCGCCATCTTGAACCAGAAGGCAGATGCCGCCATCTTGGATATGTCCCATAATGTTCCGGGTCAAAATACTCGCTTCTGATTGGTTGAGGGCAGCGCGCCACTCAACCGGAAGTGAGCGCGCCACAAATAAGAGGCAATTTACTCTTTTCCTACTACTGGTAGGGGTGGGAAATGAACGAAATAAAGGTATCCCTATTGGAAATTATAGCGGACGATGGAACTGTTTCTGATGAACCGGAACTGGTGCTGAATAGATGGAGAGATGAATTTGAAGGGCTTTTAAATTGTAATAAGTATACAACAGATATTTTGCAAGACTGATAAATTTTGTGAAATTAAGAAATCTGGAAAATTCGAAATGTATGAAGATGTTATTAGTATAGATAAAGTTTATTCGGCGATTGGTGATGCTAAATCGGGTAAAGCTTGCGGGCCCGACAATTTACCTTTAGAGGTGTTAAAATCTGATACAGTGGTTAATGTTTTGTGCAAACTGTTTAATGTATTTTACCGTAATGAAGTTGTCCCTAGTGTGTGGAAAAGGGGAATAATTAAACCAATCCCCAAGTCCAGTACCAGTGACCCTCGTGACCCTTTGTCGTACAGGGGTATCACCCTGGCTCCAGTCGCCTATAAATTGTCTTGTTCGATATTGAATGCGAGACTGCTAGATTGGGTGGAGAAAAATGATGTTTTGTGTGATGAGCAAAATGGATTTAGGGCTGGGCGTAGTACTATTGATCACGTTCAGTCGTTGACCTCCATAGTAGAAAGTCGTAAAAAGAAGAAATTGTCTACATTTACAGCTTTTATTGACTTTTCGAAAGCATATGACTCGGTGGATCGCCACTTGTTAGTGGAAAAGTTGAAAAAAACTAGGGATTGGGTGTAAAATGTCAAATTTTATTAGAGCCATATATAAGGAAGTGTACTTCTGTGTGAGGTTGAACGGTTTTGAAACGGATTGGTTTCAGGTAAAACAGGGTGTGAAACAAGTGTGTGTCCTCTCACCATTATTGTTCAATTTATATGTTAATGACCTGGCATTGTATTTGAAGAGCTTCCAACAAGGTATTGATATCGACAGTGAAAATATGTGTATGTTGTTGTATGCCGATGATATAGTTTTAATAGCAGACAATATTGGTGGTTTAAATATCCTACTAAATGGTCTAGCAAAGGGGTGTGAAAGAAATCATCTCTCGGTAAATTCTCGAAAAACTAAAGTAGTGCATTTTAGAAATCCATCTGTGAGCCGTACCAGTCATGTCTTTAAATGTGGTGAATAAGAAATAGAGGTTACGGATCGATACATGTACTTAGGACTACTGGTGACCGAATTTTTAGATCACAATTTAATGGCGAAGTGTGTCGCCCAGTCCGCAGGAAGAGCCTTAGGCTTGGCTATTGCAAAATGTAAAAGTTTTGGTGGGGCCCCATATGAGGTATTTAGTAAGCTGTATGATAGTCTGGTTATCCCTGTAATTACATATGGTGCGGCCATTTGGGGCACCACTGAAATTTCCCAGATAAATGCAGTCCAGAATAGGGCAGCGAGGTTCTTCCTGGGTGTGGGCAGATATTCGCCAAACGCGGCGGTAAACGGGAACATGGGTTGGACTCCTGTACATATTAGTTGTTGGAAGGTGGTTGTGAGCCAATGGGTTAGGTGTACGGCTATGTCTGTCAACAGACTGAACTGGAAAATATTCAAGTGGGCTGACAATCAGGTTATGTCTAGCTGCAGAAATTGGAACCACAGGATGGTCAAACTATTTAAAGAATTAAGTTGTGTACAATTTGCCAACACTAGCGTGAGGTATAGCAAACGGTTTGTGTTATCAGAAATAGAAGATAAATTAATGAAAGGGTCTGTCCTAAAGTGGAAAGAGACCGTAGGTAAAAATACCGGTAAACTCAGAACCTATATGCATTTTAAGTCTGAGTTCCATGTTGAACCGTATGTGAAATTAGTAATGCCAAAGAAGCACCGAAGTGCCACATGGCGAAAATAGAAACAGGAAGGTATGAAAATTTAGCTGTGGAAAACCGGTTGTGCCCTATATGCCAAAATGTGGTGGAAACTGAGGTACATGTACTTACAGAATGTCTCGCCTATGATCATCTTCGGTACGATTTACTGTTCGAAATGCATGCCACGTTAGGGGATAATATATGTGATATGTCCAATAGTCAAATGATGTATGCCATGCTATCCAACGACAGTTTGATTCGTATTTGTGCCAAAACTGCCATCTTATATTAGAAAGACGCAGGAAACTTCTTTATATGTAAAACTGGGTGGTCAACTTTTAGGTACTTTTTCTCTTTTATGATTGTATTTTACGTAAGACCGTCTCTCATAACTCTGTATAGAGTGGTGTTTGTACATTCTAACTTTTATGTATGTTTTATCGTGTGATGTACAGACAGTGAGACGTAAATAAATAAACTATCTATCTAAACTATCTACATGTAGGTTTAACCGTTTGATCGCCTTAAAGAAATCATCATGAAAGCATATTAAACTTCTTAGAACATTTAGTACCTAATAACGTGGGCCCTTTAAATTGATGTTGTATAAACAACCTTGAAAAACTGTTAACTCAATAATGTCAATAAAAATATAATTAAATTAGCATTAACATTCTGTCCGTCCTCATACTGAGCTTTCCTATGGCTCTGACAATTAATTGTTATTATTCTCCGCTTTAGATAACATTAAAGAAAGGAGTGTCGGTAAGTTTCATGTCCGGTCAACGTCTAGGGCAATTTTGCGACTTGTTTATGTCATCTGAATTCAGTTTAGAGCAGTAATAAAAAGATAAAACAAAATCATTTTCTGATATAAGGTAGAAGCTATGTTTGGGTACAAACCACCTAGCGTTGTAGCGGAAGCTGAATAAACAGTAGCCAATTTCTTGAACGAAAGAAGTGGTTATTCGTTACCTGTGTTGCCAGCAAAACCTCAAGAGCTTGAGGATACGTAGAAATGCGACTTTTGTTTCAAACGGTGTCCTACCGTCATACTTACAGTTGAGCAAATAGTTAAAAATATGCATTCGTGCTTAACTGGTTCTATGATGAGTAAAGCTCAAGACAGTTGTAAATAATTTACTATTTAGTGACGTAAGATGAATTGACTTTTGATCGGATTGTCTGAACGGAAATCAGCGAAGCAGTATTGTCTTTCATCTATCATCTCAGAGAAGCCAATGTATTCCAAAGTCCTTGAAGGCAGGGTTGTCATGTGAGATCGGGGGTTAACAGGTGTGGCAGAGAAACACTCTCATAGCGCATGCGTATTTCAAGAAAGTCACAAGAACAACGACGCGAGTCTCTTGCTGACCCGCTTGCCGCAGGTAAAACCGAACAAAATGTTTTTGTTCCTCTGTTGTTATGATGTTTCTTGTGACGAATAAGTATCAATGCTTGATTACATGTAGTTGTACACTACTGGTACACGATTGACAACTGCGGTATAGCGTATGTTTATACATATTTGTTCATGAAAATTGCTGCTTCGCATTAGTGCTGACAGTTCTTCAGATTATAGACTTAGATCTTCCCTTTGGACGATGACTGCTTATTGAATTTCTGACAAGACGTCAATATTCGAAGGATTTGTGGGTGCCATGCAGATAGATATAGCTGATTGAGGTCATTCTGAGGCCATTTTTATACCTCCCCCCCCCCCTCACAACAAGCCCAATAATGGCCAAAAAGCTCTCATGTTGACGACAGTGCTTGTTAAATCATGCAATCATTGTGCATGAAATCGCTTCAAATACCGTAGAGTTGAAATTTTCCACGATGACAAGGTTTCTCCGCTCAAGGCAGGTGGATGTAATCGATTCAAATTTCACTTGCTATACCCATGATATATAATGGTGGGTGTTAGATTCATGGGTGTCAGCTCGACCATCTGGTTTTAGTATCTCTTTGAATCACTTTTATGTGACTCTACAACCTATTGCAATATGGTAAGCTAGATTAAGAGGTAGAAACCTGAATCGGGGCCTTGTGGTGAATCAGGGCATAGAGCATGGAATTTCAGCAAAAATTACGACTATTTGCTTGTCATTATAGAAGTAATTAAAAATACCTACCACAGCACAGAGACCGGAAAAGATTGTTGGAGATGATCGGGCGTAGAGATCATTAAAATCAGGAGTGGTGTACTTAAATAAAAACCATCTTAGTCGTTATCATTCTGAATGGGTCCACTAAGTTCAAGCAAAACTACTTTACTCATATAATTAACCGCGCGTAATTGATCCTCCACTTGTCGACTTGGCTATATTAATTTGTACATTAAAGAAATTATAATCATTCGAGCAGAATATATGATATCAATTCACTCATATCTGTACTGTAACAGGAAACGGTAATTGAAGGCTCGGTGGGCATGCGATGTACATTTTGAGTGGTACCGCTGATTAGATGGTTGAACAGCATGGGTTGAAAGGAATTCAGAAAGGAATGTCCGATGAACTGTGGTAATTAGTGAACATGATTTTTTAGGCAATATCAGCTCAAACAATAATTTAGTATCTCGTTGTTCATGGGCCCAGGATAATCTGTGCCAAATTTGATTTTCTTAGAACCTGTATGTTATCTTCAGAGACTTCGTACCAGTCATGAATTAATGTTCATACAGGAAAGCCTAACTGAAATATATATGGTTAATCCTTAAGAAACCAGTGTCCACGGCGAATTTTCCATCAATAGGCATCATATGTTTAATTGCTGTTCTTGTCCAGAATCAAATCTAACTTGGGCCACCGTGGCAGATCCGCGGTGTATCGAAACAGTCCAGTAACGTACGAATTTGGGTAACGTTACTATTTTTGATAACGAGCTAACAGGCCGCTACTATGAACAATAACGAAACACAAGTTCGAATAATGGACTGTTTAGTAACACCAAGATCTGCTACTGAAAATAGTAACACAGATTTAAAATGGGTTTTATAAGTTACTGATCAGCAACGAAAAAAATTCGAATGTAGAAGTTATCTTCCTAGCTGAAATTACCATGACGTGTTTTGGACCGACTTTTCGCTCCAAAACGAAAGATTTCGACACTTGAACAAGGCTACCACGTCATTCTATATACAATGAACCGTACAGAAAATTAATCAAACATCATTGGACATTATTTAATTATGTTAATGAGCCACAATTCGTGAGAAGTTCGAGTAACGGAAAACTATAGATATACCTTTATGTGCGGTTTAGTTGCGTGAAAAGTAAGATCGGGAGGTATCGCCAAAAACATCAAGAAATTATAAGTTATACCAGGCTTTTGCGTGGGTACACAGGCTGGTATTTCGTCGAGAAGATAAATATTTTCACGAGTCCGAAATATTTATCATCGAGACGAAATACCATCACACTGAAGAGTCATTTCCTTCGTTGGTTTAACATAGTGAAAGATAGATCAACATTTAGCAGCCTCAATTAAACATCGGGAGTCGGACATGCAGCGTTGATTCCTTTTCATCTGTTCCGCTATGAACAATAAACTGAATAAAATACTTAGCTGGCATTCTGACGTTCACGTTCCTGTGTTTATAAAGCTTCCGATGATGATTTATCTGTTATCTGCATCCGCAAATACGCAATTTTCCTCACATAACTTGTCCCAGTGGCGCCACTGGCGGTACTCGCGCACGCAAGCTCGCCCAGAGAAATTTGCCTGCAGGTGTTGTATGCGCGTCCTTGACCGGGTGCTGTACTGACTGGGCTGATCAGTGTCCAGAATAATAGGAACTGTGGACACTCTCGTGTTCTGGCACATGTAGGCACCGTCGTGATATGACTGAAACAATGTTGAAAACGACGTTAAATCCTACTCACTCACTCACTCACCCTTGACTGCGTTGGCATACGGGCAGGCGCGTGCTCGACAGCATAGGTATACGGGAAATCTCAATTGGTATGTCAGCTGTGCCCCAGTGAAAGTCGCAATACGTTCGAATACACTAGAGCAATTAACCAATCAAAACCCTACAATTTCCTCTGAAATGTGATAATTTTGCATATTCAGCTCACAGAAATATGGTTTATAATTAGAAGGAATCGTATAAATGAACAACCGGAAATGATTAACCCTACCATGACTGGGGTGGGGGTGAACTTTCTGTGCTATTTCCAGAACGACAACAAATTGAGAGCTGACCCTCTGTGACTTTGTAGTTAATAATATTGGGGTCATTTTGAGCCTATTTTCATAACCCCTCAGCAGAGGATCATGGGTAAATTCAAAATGACGGCCATGTGGGTACCTGAAAAGTGATGTTGTCATTTTTCTTCAAAATTACTGCTTTTCCGATAGATTTTTTTCACATCAGGTTAATATCTATCGTGGACAAATTACATAGATAGGAAAATTTGACCGAAAAATCGCGCCAAAAATGCTTTTTTTGAAAATGAAGCCTCTCTGATGTCATCAAAGCGGCCATCGCAGAGTTTTCTACTGTTAGAGCTTGACCCAGGTCTATGGTTTGGTAAGTTTCATCCCTCAAGAGATAAGAAAAATTATTAGGGGGGGGGCGGGCCGAAATGGCCCTGGCCTCCAGGCCTGGACAGGTCCCAAAAAGCCCAGGCCATATAGGGTTATACATGGTCAAACCATTGTTCTTGTTTTCAGTAATGAAACATTCAAATTGGCATTTAGTTATAAATTTCGTACTTTACTGGACTGGTAAATATCACTCAAGTTTATACCGCGTACACAGAAATTGGGGGGACAGGAGTCAAGTGCCAGGTGACGTATTGAGCTAGACTGACCTGCTTTGACGAGACATATACAGTTTCCCTCGAAGCAAGTACTAAAATCCACCAATCAACACAGTCTTTACAACAATCAGCGCCATGGTTAGATTTAACGCTTTAAGCTTGCAATCTTTCCTATAAAATGCATCAATTTCGAAAATGAATACTTTCACGTCATTTCTTTTCACATATAGCTCTGCCACTGCCTGCAGAATCCAGACACAATCGTAATTTGGGCAGAGTATAATTGAATCAGTGTCCGTAATTTCAATTGGTTAATAATGGATATGACGTCGGGTTTACATGTGACATGTGTAACATGGGTCGGTTATGCGACAAAGGTAATTATCAGGTGAAGATGTTACACTCAAAATAAAATTCCGTTTACTCGAACGGAAAAAATCCGTCCCCAGGGAATCAAGGGAATATTCCGTTATTGTAACGGATTCTTATTTTTTAACGGATTCAACGGATTTTATTATCCGTTAAATTTAACGGAAAAGTCCGTCCCCAGGGAATCGAGGGAATATTCCGTTATTGTAACGGATTCTTATTTTTTAACGGATTCAACGGATTTTATTATCCGTTAAATTTAACGGAAAAGTCCGTCCCCAGGGAATCGAGGGAATATTCCGTTATTGTAACGGATTCTTATTTTTTAACGGATTGAACGGATTTTATTATCCGTTAAATTTAACGGAAAAGTCCGTTCCCAGGGAAACAAGGGAATATTCCGTTATTGTAACGGATTCTTATTTTTTAACGGATTCAACGGATTTTATTATCCGTTAAATTTAACGGAAAAGTCCGTCCCCAGGGAATCGAGGGAATATTCCGTTATTGTAACGGATTCTTATTTTTTAACGGATTCAACGGATTTTATTATCCGTTAAATTTAACGGAAAATTCCGTCTATAGGTAATCAAGGAAACAGTCAGTTAATATAATGCAAAAAACATGTACAAAGACACAATAAACATACTCGACATAATATCATATATTTTGATTAGACGGACTATCCATTTTACGGATAAAGGAGAAGACACACTGTAAATTTGGCGTTTAGATCCTAAACATAAATCTAAACACAAATTTTGTCCGTTTAAATTCCAACATGTTTAGAAATATTGTGCTTAGACCATAAACACATAGCTAAACATGTTTAGAAAGTTTGTATTTAGAGCCTAAACACAAGCTAAACATGTTTAGCAATATTGTGTTTAGACCCTAAACACAATGCTAACATGTTTAGGATTATTGTGTTTAGATCCTAAAGCTAAACATGTTTAGGAATGTTGTGTTTAGACCATAAACACAAAGCTAAACACGTTTAGAAATATTGTGCTTAGAGCCCGCCTAAACACATAGCTAAACATGTTTAGGAAGATTGTGATTAGACCCTAATCACAAAGCTGAACATGTTTAGAAATATTGTGTTTAGAATCTAGACACAGTTAAACATAACCCTAAACAGAAAACTAGACACAAAATTTGTCCACTTTTTTTAACATGTTTAAATGCATACATGTTTAAATTCATTACATGTCATGGATTTAAACACAAATTTTGTGTCCTGTCTGTGAACATGTTTCAGTACAAAAATATTCTCCCTGCATGCTGGTTTGCTGTGTAATACACTCGGACTCAAGAATTGTATGTCGGAAGTGAACTGGCCTTCATTCTGATGTCAACGGTGGTATATTCCCAATATGACATTCGATGACTGCCGATATGTGATATCCAATAGAAACACCATACATTTCACAAATCAGATGATGAGTATCCAGGAACAGCAAAACAAATTGATGGAGAGAAAATAGCTGCAATCTGATGAATTCACAATTTTGCATGGACTACAAGTTGTAAGATATAGGTGTTGTTGCTTATTCCTAGATATTCACAATCCTCAATGAAAAAATCTAACAATAAAAAATGAAAGGAATGATAGTGAAGTTCTCAGTTAGTTGACTTTTATTGTCAATTAGTGCACTGCTACCATGATCATCACACCCGCGCCACTGATATTGGAATTTCGTGAAATGAACTTTCATCGTAACAAGAACGGAAGCTCAAGCGATCCCAAGATCATATGCCCATGAACAAACATAGTGAGCTAGCAATGTGGTTACTCCTCAGATGGAAAAAGTGGCCACACAATAGGAAAATGCATGTCCTTTCCGTGGTGTCAGAATGCCCCCGAAATCATGGAATGCACATGGGCAAAAATTATATACATTCAAAGTACTGAATAAATCTATATAGACAGTGTACCTTCATTCAAGAATTGTATTGGGTTCCAAGTTCTATAAGGAAAGTTCCAATCGATTTCAGGTGTATGTTGTAGCCAACAATTCAACAAAAGTTAATACTTCATTTAAACTTAGGAACAAGAGCTGCATGGCATTCGTGATTTCACTTCCACCTGATATTTCCAACACTGAAACTGTTGTTGACAGTTCAGCCATCTGTGAGGGTGATTAATATCAACGACTCTGGCTCCTCAGGTTCTTGGTATTGAAGTCCCACTTGACTCTTTCAGCTGTCAAACAACAGAGAAGCAACATTAATAAAAATTCGAGTGACAGAAGTCCCAGAGATTGACAATTGTAATTTGACCCCAGGATGTGAATGGGTATGAATGGTGGTGCCCCCCCCCCCCGTGGTCAGACTGTCATAAACATGAAGCTGCGCTATCCTATAGAAACCCCTCGGCTCTGAACCCCAGCTATTATAATGTAAGGGTGTCTCTACCAATTGATTGGCTTGTGGGAAGAAATATTTACCCCTGGTATTGCAAGTCTACTTTCTTTGAAAAAAAAAAAGTTTTCCTCCCATTAAATTAATTTGTTTCTGGAATAAATTGAAAGAGCTGTGTCGATGTCTCACCAAAACAACAGTACACATGGCTAGATAAATACAGTACATGTATACTAAATGGCACATGTATGTCATTTTCAAAACAGATTTGCAAGCATTCTTCGCATTGTCTAAGAGAATAAATCAATAAATCAGTCATCCAATCAATACATAAATGTGATAGTATACTAACATGATATAGAAATAATATGCAAACTTAACATAGGAATTAGTGGATTTTATTAGACAAGGGGCATAACTCTGCAAAATACTTTCTGACACGACTCATTTCGATAGGCATCTAGTTCAGGTCAAGAGAAACAACTGTATCACGTTAGGATGTTGTATATGGAACGGTTCTGAAATCATAAATGGATTTTTATTTGTAAAAAGGGGCATAACTCTGCAAAATATTGTCCGAGGTGACTCATTTTCGATAGGCTTCTGACTTACGTGAAGATAAATAGATGTAACAAGTTTGGTTGCCATGCATGAAACGGTTCTGCAGATATCGCGGTAACGGACGGACGGACGTACGGACAGCTGTACATGATGACGACAATACCCCTAGGCCAAAGTTACCGGTAAGTTTTTTTTAGAATTTATTTTATGTTCCAGACAGACCCAATATCAGTGTAGTCCTTTCCGGCCTCTCAGGCTGAATGTTATCCTGACACAGGGACCCCAGCCTTTGATCTATCCTCTTAAAACTAAGTCCAAATTAGTAAGCAACAAGTTACAATTTTCAAACTGCCCCGGCCCAGGAGTCGAAATATTAAAATTAATTTAACAGTCACACGAGACAGCAGATCAAAAAGTGTACCCATCACCTTTAAGAATTACCTGAACAAGCGGTCGTTGAAATTGTCGAGTACCTGTAATTCACAATTAACGACAAAGCAGCTACACGTTACCAATAAATTAATGACACCTTGTTTCCATGCACTAATTTGCAGCTGTTTGAATGAATTTTGTCAAAGATATATTTTGAACACCAAAATAAAAATAAAAAAATGATTGGCTACCTGTCACTGGAGACAGGCATTTTATTTGTCTACCTGTCTTTTTATAAAATTACCTGTCAGGGGGAGGCAGACATGAGTAAATTTTGACTCCTGCGGCTTGAGATTGAACCCAAAACACATGGCTTGTAGGGCAGATGTTCTTATTCATTAGGCCATCACAATTGACCAGATTAACAGTTAACAACAGAAGACAGTAATCCTACAAGGGTAACACACCGGTTCTTGTCGAATCACCGAAGTTAAGCATTGTTAAGCTCGGTCAATACTTGGACAGGATGCTGTACTGGCTGGACTGATCAGTGTCAAGGGTAATAGGAACTGTGAGCACTCTCGTGTTATGGTACATGTAGGCACAGTTGTGATAGGACTGAAACAAGTTTGAAAACGATGCTAAAGCCTACTACTCACCCCTTCCTACAAGGGTACCTAATTTAAATTACACTATATTAAAGGCACAGGCCTCAATTTAAGGTGGTAACCTGTATTCGGGTTGCCTGGAGGTTGCCATATGGAAAATAGTGGTAACCTATTTTCTGGTCCCCATAATTTTGACTGATAATTGACAATAGGTTAATAATTATGCAATAGGTTACCATAGGTTACCAATGTAGATTTCATGGTAACCTGTTGAGAGGTTATCATCAGCACTCCTTAAATTGAGGACTGCGGCAATCACAGATTGAGAGTTTTGCATCTCAACTGGTGAAATGGGATATGAAATGCACTCAATGATCCAGAGAAATGATTCTCAACAGAGAATAGATGAAGTGACCTTTTGTATAGAAATTATTTAGGCCGTTGTCAGTTAATGGGTTGTTTAGCATGACCTCCTGTCAAAACATACATGCTACATGTAGATGCTATAATTATTAATTATTGAAGGTAAATTTTCTACCATGGACTCATTCCATATCAAATCAAAATAATCTCCCATTAGCCTGTTCCATAAAGCAAATCAACAGGACAATGTGTATAAGTTTCTCTAAAGAGACATTTTAAGTTTGCTTTAATTTAATTGAAACATTCTGTAAATAATTATGGTAGATACTAGTAAAACTCAAATGCACACAGTGTCATGATTGTGTGAACAGAAATCAAGGGAAACAACTCTTACTTCAATGTGACTACTATAAAAGATATCTTGCACGATTTTGTAAATTGATGAATCTGAATACTTCTAGTGAGTAGCTTGTCCTTGGGGGTGGGGGGTTATATATGCATACTATATTTCACTTAGTATTCCACAGATATATTGAAATAAGAAATATATTGGTGTTAGACGTTACATTTGATCTTTATATATAATTTTCTACCCTAACACCCAGCCATGTGGGCATTGTAAGGGTACATTGTAAAACCGTATCCAGAAGAATGAATGAATAAATGCCCAGTGGCTTGTTCCAGGGCTTCAACGTCAGGAGTCCCCTCTTATTGAAATCTTCTTTATTTCTTTTTCACTGACTGAAGATAGGGATTCTCTGTCCAAGGCAACGAATTTTGTATGTCCATCGTCCTTAAGCTTACGAGAATTTTGATGCGCACGTCGACAGCATGTGTTGTAGTTGTTGTTGTGGGGACTGAAGAGGTGAAGCGCTCGACCACTTCGCTCAAAAGCGTTTCATCAGAGAAATGGATGGTTAAATTAGGTACGATGTACCGACTGGTTGATGAGGAAACAACTGATCCATCATGATGACTTTGGTACATAACCGTCTAAACTGCCGGAGTTCTAACTTTACTGCAATGTGCTCGACACGTGGGAATCCCCGCTAGAGATGCATGCCGGGATAACGACTTCGCCTCGTTTTGAGAGGGTTTCCCTCAAGAATGTGAACCAAAATGGCGAATTTTGATCGCCTCCGCGGTTGACAGCACGGTCAGCTCATTCGTTTTCATGGATTTGCTTACTTATTTTTTTACGGCCAATAATTACTGATAATTAAAATACATGCGGCATTATTGATCTCCAAAATATTGATGCGGGCGGATCATGCGAAACAACCTATCAACTGCCTTAGGGCATAGTACTGCAGGGGACGAAAATGAATGTATTATGTCTGCTATCTTCTGATGAGCTCTTCCCTGCCCACAATTAGGCTTTTTTCTTTAAATTTTGTACCAATACATACTTGGAAGTCATTGTCTGTTTTCCTCAACATTGAAAGAAAAAGCCTGGTTTGACAATCAACAACTTGCCCAGGTGGAGTGAAGAGTTTTATGGTTCTTTATAGCTGCATGGGCAAGCTATACAAAGAACTGGAAGACAAGGAATGCCAGTATTTTTAACTCCAAATGAAAGGTTCTTTGGGGATCTAAAGTTATAAATCAAACAAAAGAAGTTGAGATTTCTCATTAACAGTACTTACATCCTTTCTGCAAATAAAATCTGTAGTGATGCAGGAATTCTTCTGTTCGAGTGAGGTGTTCCAGTACAGCGTAGCTTTTCATTCTGGCATCTTCCTTCTATAAAAATATTAATATATTATATAAATAGGCATACATGTATCATATTGTGTGTCATATTACCAGTATTGTTTGATTACAATCATGTGAATGTACAAGGGAGTATGAAACACTTACAGTTTAACACCATTACTGTATTCGATGGATTATTTAATTAATATATGTAATTCAAGCTTTCCAAATATATATGGCATAAAATTGTAAAACAGCAATGTCAAAAAGGGTTGTCACTTTCACTGACCCAGAACACATCCTTCGTGATTATATCTCCCATACATTTAAAGAACAGAGATTATAGACCTATACTTGTTTATACATGCATTTGAAGTTTTGATAAATCATATGAAATATTTTCACAAAATACATATACCGTTACTCTAACACTAAGTACAGTGGGATTTAAAAGTTGCCAACAAGAGGAGAGGTGCACTGGCTGTTGGTAAATTTGAGTAAGAATTAGGCCCCCCCTCAGCCCCACAACCCACCCCACTCCGAGATGTTTGAATCCCCTGTATGCTCTGATGCACCCCCCCCTCCCCCTTCCCCCCAACAAACTGAGTTATTACTTTGTGGATCGCCTACTCAGGAAATCATACAAACCTTCAACAGAAGCCTGTGGCAGAAGGAAAACCGGCACTTTTCAGTTTGATCTGTAATATCAACATAGAGACACCCCATAGTCTATTCACAGGTACAGAGGAGTCTTCGAAGTTCTAGTCAAAATCCTGAAAATAGTTGCATGCAGGCAGTTTTACTATAGTGAGTAGTTTGTCATTGACAGAGCGAACAAATTCATTCTGACCCCCTCGACCAGCACTGCAACTTTGTAAGAATTTTGGCAGAATGTGACCAAGGTCCACAGTGTCCTTATTCCTATGAATTGGGCTCTCATTACGGCAAAAAAAAAGAGAACTGTTGACATTAGAACCTTGATTTTTGGCATGAAGGTGCATTAGGGGACCAGGCCTTGTGATCTGTACGGGCCCTGGCGAGTGATTAAAGCACACCTTAAATCGTGCGAGGTGTGTGGTTAGCACACCTAAAATGCATACCTAAATTTTTTTAAGGTGTGTGATACAGTGTTTGAAACGTTAAGGTGTGAATTGAAATAAATGTGTGCTGGCCGAGAATCCAGCCATTCATGGATTCTCGCAGCAATGTTGCAGGAGAATCCAGGGGGAACTAATATTTACTGGTTTACTCCACATTAGCTATGAAAGATAATGAGGTAATAATAAAATCAAGAAACACTGTTTTAAGTTGTTTTTTTTTGTATTTAAAATTCACACAATCAGTTAATGAGCTTGAGCGAAAGGCTGAAAACAAGATTGGTAAACTAGAAATAAAACTCTGAAAAACCACAAATTGTAAAAAAATTGACTAGGACAGGCACATGGCAATTTTTACATCGTCATCATCATCACTTCAATCATTCAATCCATTCACTTGCCTTCAGTAACAGAAATTTGGAATGTCTGAATCAGTTTCAGTTTTCAAACACTCGCGATGTCCATCGCTGTTTACGTGTCTAATCAAGTTTGGCTTAACTGACGTCGGCTACTATTTTGCCTCAATACACATGCACTGTTTAGTTGATCGTAGTTTCTGGCACACTTTGCAAAAGGCCTGTACCACCTCATCGCCCACATCGTTAAAATGGAATGCAAAGTTATCTCTCAGGCTATTTTCCCACTGACACAGGGCCGTTTTTTTAATTTGTTTCCGCGTTTTTAGGCCCTGTGTCGGAAGCCATTTCATCCTTTCGTTTTCAACTGCAAAGTGGAAGTTGGCCCGTGACACTTGTTACAATGACAGCGATTGGCGGGCTGCCGTAAACGATCCAATGAAAACGCTTGACAGATCAGCGAACATACTAGGCACGTGGCGATAGATGATATAGAGTCCAGTTTTCGACAGCAATAACTGTATGCACGTTGATGATCGGCGAACGGGGCTCAATCGTAAGTTTTCAACTGGTAACGTTTAATTTTACGTTCAATTCTATGCGAATCCGTTTCGATTCACCCGGATGCCCTGTCAGGCGAATCTTCACGCGAATGGATCGGCAGATTCGCGTCAAAATTTGTCATGGCGAAAGTTTGAAGGGGTCATAAAGTTTAAGGCGCGCGTTCGAAACGCACCTCAGTGCCTCTTCAGGCGCGTTATGGTGCGCGCCTCAAATCACAAGGCCTGGGGGACTGTTACCAGCAAGTTCTGAACTGACCTACTCTTGATGGCAATTTAAAATCACTGCTGATTCTGACTTGGGCAGTTCCCAACTTAATATAGGCAGGATTCAACTGGGGGTTGGGGAGAGGGATTTCCAAGAGTTTAGCTGGCGTCCTGATGCCTACTCTTCGTACATGTCGTAGGTCCTGTGATATTAGTCACACTGCCAGGTAAGAAAATGAACAGAGCAAATTGAAAAAGTTAATAGTACCTGTACTATAGTACTAAACTATTTCAAACTGTTAAACTAATTCGCCACTATCTGTTAGAAAGTTCACCGAAGCTTCTTACCGAGGTTAATTGTTATAAAACTACCTTTATTTATCTCCAGTACAGAAGAGCAGCTACGGGTAATAACTCAGTGCCTGAAAAGCATAAACTACATGTGTACTGGAAAAAAAATGTGTACGGTACAGGGAAATCCAACAAATCAAGTGTACCGGTCACCACCATGGTTTGTCTGTCCTTGGGTGTCTTCGTAATATAAATATCTTTCTTTTTTTCCGGAATATAATTATTTCCAAAATTTTCATACGAATGAACAATGCATTTATGAATGGCAATGAAGCAAAGACTACGGTCAAATAAAAAATACCTCCCCCCCCCCAACCACCTCACCACCGCAATTCATGTTAATATAAATATTTTTTTCTTTTCCCGAATATAACTATTTCCCAAATTTTCATACACAATGATGAGCAATGACAGTGCCCACATCTGAACAATTACACATGCCGAATGAACAATACATTTATAAAAGACAATGAAGCAAAAACTACGATGAAATACGCCCTCCCCCCCCCCCCACCACCCCAACATCATCAGTCATCCCAAGTCTAGTCCGACACGCAGCCCCTACAAGATATTTTATAATACTGATTTCTATTGAATGTAGGGTCTGCCAGTTTAATCGGCAAAATCTTCTAGCTGTCGGACCATCCCCGAACGTGGAGGATGTAGCGGTAGTGAGTTTAAACATGGCGGAAAATTTGTCTTCTCGGTTCAGGAAAGCTTTGAAAATGCTCGAATAAACTACCCAAGGAAAGTTCAGAACGGATTCCAAGTCCGAGATTTAACTTAAAAGGTGGGTTTCATTATTATGAGTTGAGAAAATGGCGTATAAAATATCGTTTTTTGACTGCCGGACATTTCGGTCCGGCAGCTAAGTCGATTTTGCCGGTTAAACGGGCAGACCCTACATTCAATAGAAATCAGTATTATAAAATATCTTGTAGGGGCTGCAACAGGGCTTCGTGTTTAGAATTAGTGCGTGAGCTAAAAATAGCTCACGTCAAAATATTTAGGAGAGGGTATTTAAAAGTCAGGGGAGTGATTGCAATATAATACAATATAAAATGTGACAGTTTACGTGGGCTAAAATCACTCTCGTGACATGAATTTACGCGAGTGTTTGCGTGCAGGTGAGCTATCACTCGCGCTAAACACGAAGCCCTGCTGCAATCGGACTATTCCAATTAAGTCATGATGCGACACCATACAGTTCAATGCATCAAGGCAACACACCTCCCCCGCCCTCCCCCCACCCCCACCCCCCCCCCTCCACCGCCACCATCGTGATAAAAAAACACGTTTGCCAAATTTACTTGTTCATTTTACCTTCGAAGATTGTAGGTCAATGCCTACTCGGTCGCGAGCAAAACGACATGATCATGTCTAACTTATATAAAGCATAGGGTTATATATAGAGACCCCATATTTCGACACTTCACCCTAATATCACCGCCCACATCCCCAAAAACTTTTGTTTTGCGGGCCTATGGTCTCACATCAAATTCAACGGCTAATAAAATGAGTGATACAGAAATAAAACTGTACATGTCTGTCATAAATAACATCGATGAGACAAGATTCTTACCTTGCTGTTCAACATTTTACCGTTCAACATCCACTGACTGTCGTCTTGCAGAAGTGACCGTTTGGCGTTTCGCGCGCGCGCAAATGTGTGACGTCAGACGAGGCATGTGTTGTATTACTGCGCGGATTGTATTACACTGCACACAAAAGAATCCGTCGTCGATGTTTATACGACTTCACAAAACTATTTCAAAACTAAAGCTCAACGATGAAATCCTGTATTTGAACGCTTTTATGCGTATTTTCACATACTTTAGGACAAGCAGCTAACGAATGAAGTCATAAACACTGCCTAAGGTGGGTTCACGGAAACAGCAACGGATTATTCCGTCAGGGCAATACAACAAAGGAATATTCACCTACATTAACGAATTATTTCCGTTAATAGGATGGATTAATCCGTTGAAACTACCGAACGGATAATACGTTGTTGTAACGGATTATTCCGTCATGAGAATACAGCAACGGAATATTCCGTTGATGTAACGGATGAGTCCGTCAGTGCAATACAACAACGGAAGATTCCCTTACTATAACGTACTATTTCCGTTTATACAACGGATTGATCCGTTAAAACTACCTAACGGATAGTAATACGTTAAATTTTAACGGATTATTATTTTGAGTGCATATTCAATTTGAGATCGAGTTTGAAGGTTATGATGGCCGAAAACCAGTAAATCATTCAATATTGTTATGTTTATGCTAGAAGTAGGGCCTACAGTTTAGAGATGTAGATTGTGATATGGGGAAGAAGTAGCCTGTTGGTATTTACCCTTCTAGAGATAGTGTTGACAAGCAAGATGGACACTCAGGAAAGACAGACGGACGAGTTCGACAATACCAACAATACAATTTGACCAAAACTGGCCAAGGGTTTTCCAACTCAGTAGTCTTCTTCACCATCATAATCCACATCTCTGAACTGTACTCAAAGCATTATAAACATCACAACTTTCAATGATTTACTGATTCTCTCACACAGTGACCTTAACCTTCGATCTGTTGACCTCAATATTAATAGGGCTTCTCTCTACCCCATGGGTTAGTATACCTAATCCGTGGTCTGGAACTGGAGATAGAAAAGAAAACAGATGGACATAAATTAGGCCTACTTTTTATTCCAGGCTTGTTATTTGTAGAACAGCAATTCACACCAATCACAATAATCATACATCTGTTTCCTGAAACCAACTTGAAAGACGTGATGTACATATTTTTTTTTTTTTTTTTTGCAGTCTCCTGTGCCGTGTTTTGTACAGGATTTTGCAAAATTCTGTTAAAAAACATACATAATAGGAAGAATACATACACAATAATAGGAATACATCAGGTTACAGAAAAAGACATAATGCATTTCGATTGGCTGGAGGTCCTACGCATAATAGGGAAGCTCACTGTAAGCATGAAATATTTTCTTCATTCTATGTACTGAAACCAGTTGCTCAATCCCAAATTGGTGGAACAGTAGGAAAAGAGAAAGTAAAATGTAAAATGTTATATTTTTATATTTCGTGTGTGTAGTATATATACATATATTTTCCGATTTGTTCCTGCTTAATGAATCAGATGAGATCTGTAGAGCTACAAGCCTATTGTTTCACATTGACTTCGACTTTTTTCAAGCCAATAAATTAATATTGTATGGTACCTTTATAGTTTCGACACTAAGCACTAACTTTGTGGAATAGTGTCCGATTTTTATCGTTAACAATACGCGAAATCGAGACTACTTGTACATAACGGCGAAGACATTTTTATAGTTAACTTCATTAAATATAGCACCTTGCTGTTTGCGACCACCGATACTATGCAGGTATGATATTAAACATGTATTATATATGAACGGTAACGACAATTTAAAGGTATACCAGTGGGCGTATACATTAAATACAACCGGGAATCTGGTGACCGACGTTGCAATGTGTTGTTTTATGCTCTGATTATTTTATTGGCCCTGGGCCTTTTTGTGTTTCAAGAACAGCATCTTGAAGTACATGATTTTCACGTAGATTCACCCGTCACAAAAGAAACGTCATTTTTTTGCACAAAACCCACTGCACATTTATTTGTAGACGATGTATTAGCATACTATGTTTTGTTTTCGTTTCCGATTATCTCCGGAAACACGCCAATAAAAGACAAGATGTATTTTAGTGGCGAAATATTTTCCCGGCAATATATAAACCTGATGAACTCTGAAAATTCGAAATTGTCAAGGAAGTATAAAAGTTGCATTTTACTGAAAAGTATACTATTTTAAAACTTTTATAGAAAAGATATGCATGTGACAAGCACTGTATACATTGGCCAAAATAAGTCCGGAGTTAGTTATAAATTTCTCCTAGGAATATTTTTGGAGAAAATGTGTAATCAATAAAGCTCTTTTACCGAGAAGATTTAAAAAGCGCACCCGTGATTCCGTCTCGATTTTCTGTGATTCCGTCATGGACTAGATTTAATCTCTGTCATGACCCAATCACGTTTTTCTCACCAGGAGAGAAATCTTATCATCCTTGAGTACATATGCTAGTAAGAGATGTCATATAAGAATAATCAGATTGAAACAA
>JAVTVY010044877.1:0-20021 GCA_036873755.1 Hanleya hanleyi
AGGGATTTTTTTAGCCACTTTGTCTTTATGAAACTCAATTTTTGAAATTAAATAAACTCAATTTTTAAATGCAAAAACTCAATTTTGCAAGATTACCATCATTCAATGAACAAAAATTTGTATTCATTTTCATACAAAAAAAAATACGTAATTTCAATTTTCATTGCAAAAACTGATGAGATGGTTGCTCATTCATTGTACATAATATCTTTGACAACTGCTTTAAATCGTATTCGCCCCTTCACAAATGTCAGGATAATGCATTGCTTTGAGTGAAACATTGCTACATTTTTGATACATTTCCACTGCAGCGTTGTATTGTGACCTTATGTAACAATCTGATTGTTAACAGCATCATGACTTCAACAAAGGACAGTACGCTTTAAAACTTCATGCCAGCTGGTGTTACAAATAAATGTTGATTGAACGCAGATATGTACTTTTACAACATATATCGACAAAGGATGTATATGTCATTTCGCTGCGCCAAATATTGAAGTTCTTGACATTGTCGGTACCTTATTTTATTGAACTATCTTTATCATTCCCTATCTCTTTTCATGTTATCGAGTAACAAACTCGCCCCACGGTGCAGTGCATTATTATGGGGTGCTTAGTCCCGAGTGTTCTTTTTGGGGAAAAGTATCGAAAACGAACTGTCAAATATGAAACGTTTTCCTGTCACATGATCATGGGAATGATCGCGCACACTTGAGTAGGTTTAACTGCATCTTTGTGTATCGAGAGGGACAAATAGGACAACTTACTGAAATACAACCGCTGATGGTGGTTTACAGGTCGTCCTTTACAATAGACAAATGTATATTTATTACCGGAAATTCATCCACTAAGTTTGAAAAGTCAACTATCAAACCATGCTCCCTCTTCCTGCCTGCCAAACTCCGAGCAGGATTAATATCTGGTGCCAGATTTGCACACGATCTGCTTTAGAAGGCAAAACTAATGGATAATTAAAACAAACTCCACTATATTGAGGGACATGATTTGGTGAAATCAGCATATATTTCTACTGACTGTACATAGCGTCCAAAGCGATTATGTCGAATAATGAAACCAGAATGAGCTAAACGATTCCTACATTTTATTTTGGAGAATACAAATCTTAATAAAAACTTCTCCAGTGAGTATTTTAATCCGAAGAAAATTGTGCTTGCCAACACGGCCAACTAACCTGAAGGTTGCGCTTGCTGATTTTTTACTTGCCCCGGACGAGCAGTGCTAACTTCTAGCAGTCGTGAGATGATCGATTCAAGACAACAATTTTTCTCAAGAATTTGTCACAATTCAACATTTTTATTTCGGAACTCGACTTATCTCTTGAAAAACCCAATAAATATTCGGCATAACTTCTATTTACGCACCGAGTTGCTCATATTCCCATCATAAAAAAAATAATAATAATTTTTTTCAGTCAAATAGTAATAATTTTTTTCAGTCAAAATTCATTTCAAAGTATTCCAAAAACTGAATTTGAAATAGTTTTTACCCCTCGGCCAATTTTGGCCATGGGGTATTGTCGTCGTCTTGTACGTCCATCTGTCCGTACGTCCGTACGTGAGCGAGATAGCCGGAAAACGGTTGCACTGATGAATTCCAAATTTGGTATGCTTATTTACCAAGTCGAGGACCAGAAGCCTATTGAATTGGGACCTGATTGGGTGGAAATCTTGGCGGCCATCTTTAATTTTATGCAAAATGGATAATGATCCATATCTCGGAAACCATTCAACTGTTCAATATGGAAGTTGGTATACATCATCGATACATCAAGCAACTTTCAATGAATTACCAAACTGGCTTTTCTGATTAGCTGGAAACCCTGGAGGCCATCTTTAATTTATGCGAAATCGATAATTATACATATCTCTGTTACCATTCAATTGTTTTATATGAAAGTTGGTATACATCATCCATACATCCAGGTACTTTGAATCGGGACCTGATTGACCGAAAAACTTTGGCGGCCATCTTTAATTTATGCAAATACATGCACAAAACATGCCGGATACTATTATGGTATACATTTCAGTTAACCCACGAACACTAATCATACCCTGATTTCAGATAATTAGGCATGATATGTACGGTAATTATAGTGACTGATAGGTACCTAAAGCTTCATTATTTAAGCAGACTGATAATTAATTGTCCATCTGTCATTTTATATTAGAGAAAGTCATTGAAATTGTAAAATAACATCAAACACTTTTATAAAACTTCATAGTATATTTGCAAAATAAATCTAGAAGTTGATGACATTCAATAATATGTACTGACTAAAATAAACCTAGTTTATTTTAAATTTGGAACACCATTAAACCATATCTTCATACTGTAAACATGGGTTCAAATAGGGACTAAAACAGATGCTCAGTTGAGCTCACCCTGCAGTGTTAAACATAGGCTATACAGCATTTCTTCTCATCATACTGGTACAGGGAGTTGACGGTCCCCTATCAATAAAATTCTCATGAATTAGGGAGAGAAAGCACATGGCCAGTAGACCCCAGATAATCAGCTAGAGGCACAAGCTGATGGATCAGATTTCTTCGGGCAATCTGTAACTTAAACTCTCTGTAGTACTGGTATGATAACTCCCACTCAATTTTGAAAACTAAATTCAGACAAATAAAGATCTAAATGGATACAGGACTCTTAAATCTTTAATTTATGCAAAATCTTTAATGATTATCTCTGATACCATTTAAGTGTGCTATATTAAATTTGGTTTACAGCATTGATGTATGCAATCTAATTAAAATTAAATCCTATCTGCTCCCCATTTGGATACTGTCGCTTGTAGGATCTAACAGGCTTGCAGTAACTCGGGTGTTAACCAATCCCGAGAACGCTTCATAGTTCTTTGAAGGGAACATTGATGACAAAAAATTTTGGTTGGCTCAGCCGAATTAACCGGCTCGCTGGTGGGGTGTCTTTTCATGTTGCCGCGGCCCCGACATTGTGGCGCCATAATACGGGGTAAATGTATGGACTGATCTTTGGTGTAAACATTGGGATAAATGAACACAGTTAACCTATCACCCCTCCCCGATTGCAAATGGATGAGTCCAGATGAGACCATGATGTCATAATGCTATTAAATATCCATGGTATGGGCGCGCAAAACACCAAATTCAATTGAAATACGTAAGATCCTATATAGCGACATGTACGATTGGGGAGCATTGATAGGATATTAATTTATTAAGATTGTGATGTATGAAGAGACTTGCATTAATGAATAATCACATCAGTTCCTCTGAGTGGCGGGAAGGATGGGCGGCCATCTTTAATTTATGCAAAATCATTAATGATCTCTATCTCTGATACTGTTGAAATGCTCAATGTAAAATTTGGTATACATCATCGATGCATCAAGAGATTTATGCAATGAACACCGGTTTCTCTGATTAGGGGCCATTTCTAATAGCAAAATTTTTAATACTCTGTATATTTGTGACTTGACTGCTCGGTGTTCCTGACATCTTGGTTCAAATTGAATATATTATGATTGCACCCAGAGCCGAGGGGTTTTCAGACGCGCAGCTTCGTATTAATTTAAGTTAACCAGATGAAAAAGTGGCTAAAGAAATTCCTGCATGTACATGTATGCAAGCTATGCTCCGTAAATGCACATTTATGTACGTGTATACATCTGTAAATATTAAATCTTCAAGTTGTGAACATGCAAATTTTGTTGGATGTAATTTAGTATTGCATAGCCTACACGTTCTCTGAAATACGGTATACTTACATTGAGGAGACATGCATTGTCATCGACTTTTATCACCGTTTTTATTTCTAAATAATTATGCCTGTCTACTTCAAATGTCAAACAATAAAAGACGACACGTGATGCAGTGGTTGCTCATAGAAATTATAGTGGGTCTTGCATAGCACTGTTTGGTCGCACAGGGCCAGCAAACGAAAGGAGTTGGCCCAGTGTAAGACACTGCTTCCGAAAATTTACAAAACTTTCGCCTTGCTTCATGGTAATTCAGCAATTGTTTGGAAAATAAATCAATTCAACAAAGGAGGAAGGAGAAAATATAACTGATCATTTTGATATGACTGATCTGTTTGTTTGATATGACTGATCTGTTTGTTTGATATCACTGCTGATATGTTTGATCTATGTTTCAGTCCTCACAAAGAGATCATTCAACATGTGGCATACCTGAAGAACACCTCGAGGTATACAGCTATCAGTAAGGTGAGAATTACCCTATCAAACATGGCCGCCACTTTGCTCGTTCTATTTACTGCATCCCAGCTGTCATACATTTGAATACATTGCCTTCAAGTTAAATCCGCTGAGAATTCATTCATAGTAAGAAAATTTAATCACCCCTAATAGATTATTTGCATGATTTGGATCATTTAATTGTGGGGGAAATTTCACTTCCTATGATTGAACTATCAGAAGATACAATAAATGAATCGATGGCAAACCACAAAATCTCCTCCTAGTGAATACAGAAACTTCGATAGACACCTGGCTACAGCATCTAGAATTATATGTCCTTGTCTTATCCTCATTATCCTCTCTAGGAGGGCTGTGTGTCCATGTGGGGTAACAATATGAAGATACAGAGGACCCTAAAGACTGGAACAGACTCGTGTAAGGCCAGGGATCTGTGGGTGACCCACTTTGTACCACTGCAGAACATCAACAAAATAGCTCTGTCGTTTACCAGTAAGGAGATTGGTGAGTAAAAAGAGAACAGCTACACTTTAGCTCTGTCCTTTACCTGTAAGGAGATCAGTGAGTATACAAAGAGCATCAACACAATAGCTCTGTCCTTTATCAGTAAGGAGATCAGTGAGTATATACAGAACATCAACACAATAGTGCTGTCCTTTACTAGTAAGGAGATCAGTGAGTATATACAGAACATCAACACAATAGTGCTGTCCTTCACTAGTAAGGAGATCAGTGAGTATACACAGAACATCAACACAATAGCTCCGTCCTTTACCAGTAAAGGAGATCAGTGAGTATATACAGAACATCAACACAATAGATCTGTCCTTTATCAGTAAGGAGATCAGTAAGTATATACAGAACATGAACACAATAGTGCTGTCTTTTACCAGTAAGGAGACCACAGTGTTCCCACGCGGCCGGGAGAAGCCGGGAAAATGCAAAAAGCTGTTCACGGCCTTGAAAAGTCCTTGAATTTCATTCTTGGGGTCGGGAAAAATAGCATCCATCCATAATTCATGCAATCGAAAATTTCACTGAAGTCTCAGGGCGTTTGTCCTGCTTGGGAGATTTATTTTTGTCAAAAATCAAAATCTCTGGACGTGTGGATGTCGTGACCATCGCAAATGGATGGCCTTGCTCAAAATACACATAAACTGGTTTGGTAAAATGCGTATTACGTCAGCACTTTTGCAGAGTTAGTTACTGCGCATGTCAAGAAGTTGACTTCCGGTATTGTATTTGATGACACCAGTCCATTCATTTCCTCGTGGGTCGTCCGTTTGTGTGAATGGTGTACCTGTCATTCACTTCGTAAGTTACTACAGTCTGATAAAACTGGTGTTGATAATTGTAATCTTTATTGGTAACGATAATTGACACAAAATATCTCCTCCAAGCAGCACGCAAATTGCGTGGTTTACGGTTTCCAGGGGCAACGTTTTGAAGGGGGATAACTCCGCTCAATACTTCTAGAGCACTTGTACAAAAGTTGTCTCCCTTGGTATTTTTTTTTCTAGCTTTGTTGTCTTATCAGTTCTAATATTTTTTTTAACTTGTTCAAACGATATAAAGATGAACAATTATTCTGAAATTAATTTGAGGGATTCTCCAATCAAGATTTCCAGAACTAGAACACTTTTCAGACATTTCATTTAATTTTTTTTTTGTCTTTTTTTTTTGTCTTTGTTTTTTTTATTTTTATTCTGGCTTTAGTGAGTCTGTATGACAAAAAAGAGCAATAAACCTGATTCTTTTAATTTCTGTTTCATAGAATGAAAGAAAACGTGAATTTATTTTCAAATAAAAAAGTTCATCATTATGATAATGGAACATTCTGTGCTTTTGAAACATTCTGTCAATTTGGAACATGCTTTGATTTTCGAGTTGTAAGTTGGTGCAGTGATCTCAATGTACATCATCATCATAATAAAGGAGTTATTTGTTCATCTTGAGCTTGACTAGTTTTGATCCATATCACCTAACGGTCTCAAAATTCTTCCTGGCAATGTATAATGTAATAGCTGATTTGAAGCCTCCATTGAGTCTGGAAAAAGACTTGATAGGTCTTGAAAAAGGTATGGAAAAGGTCTGGAATTTTGAAATCCCCAAGGTGTGGGAACCCTGAGACCAGTGAGTATACACAGAACATCAACACAATAGCTCTGTCCTTTACTAGAGATCAGTGAGTATACACAGGACACAATAGCTCTGTCCTTTATCAGTAAGGAGATCAGTAAGTATATACAGAACATCAACACAATAGCTCTGTCCTTTACCAGTAAGGTGATCAGTGAGTATACACAGGACATCAACACAATAGCTCTGTCCTTTACTAGAGATCAGTGAGTATACACAGAACATCAACACAATAGCTCTGTCCTTTATCAGTAAGGAGATCAGTGAGTATGACAGAACATCAACACAATAGCTCTGTCCTTTACTAGAGATCAGTGAGTATACACAGAACATCAACACAATAGCTCTGTCCTTTATCAGTAAGGAGATCAGTGAGTATACAAGGAACATCAACGCAATAGCTCTGTCCTTTACTAGAGATCAGTGAGTATACACAGGACACAATAGCTCTGTCCTTTATCAGTAAGGAGATCAGTAAGTATATACAGAACATCAACACAATAGCTCTGTCCTTTACCAGTAAGGTGATCAGTGAGTATACACAAGACATCAACACAATAGCTCTGTCCTTTACTAGAGATCAGTGAGTATACACAGAACATCAACACAATAGCTCTGTCCTTTATCAGTAAGGAGATCAGTGAGTATGCAAGGAACATCAGCGCAATAGCTCTGTCCTTTACTAGAGATCAGTGAGTATACACAGGACACAATAGCTCTGTCCTTTATCAGTAAGGAGATCAGTAAGTATATACAGAACATCAACACAATAGCTCTGTCCTTTACCAGTAAGGTGATCAGTGAGTATACACAGGACATCAACACAATAGCTCTGTCCTTTACTAGAGATCAGTGAGTATACACAGAACATCAACACAATAGCTCTGTCCTTTATCAGTAAGGAGATCAGTGAGTATGACAGAACATCAACACAATAGCTCTGTCCTTTACTAGAGATCAGTGAGTATACACAGAATATCAACACAATAGCTCTGTCCTTTATCAGTAAGGTGATCAGTGAGTATGACAGAACATCAACACAATAGTGCTGTCCTTTACTAGAGATCAGTGAGTATACAGAACATCAACACAATAGCTCTGTCCTTTATCAGTAAGGTGATCAGTGAGTATGACAGAACATCAACACAATAGCTCTGTCCTTTACTAGAGATCTGTGAGTATACACAGAACATCAACACAATAGCTCTGTCCTTTACCAGTAAGGTGATCAGTGAGTATACACAGGACATCAACACAATAGCTCTGTCCTTTACTAGAGATCAGTGAGTATACACAGAACATCAACACAATAGCTCTGTCCTTTATCAGTAAGGAGATCAGTGAGTATGACAGAACATCAACACAATAGCTCTGTCCTTTACTAGAGATCAGCGAGTATACACAGAACATCAACACAATAGCTCTGTCCTTTATCAGTAAGGAGATCAGTGAGTATGACAGAACATCAACACAATAGCTCTGTCCTTTACTAGAGATCAGTGAGTATACACAGAACATCAACACAATAGCTCTGTCCTTTACCAGTAAGGTGATCAGTGAGTATACACAGGACATCAACACAATAGCTCTGTCCTTTACTAGAGATCAGTGAGTATACACAGAACATCAACACAATAGCTCTGTCCTTTATCAGTAAGGAGATCAGTGAGTATGACAGAACATCAACACAATAGCTGTGTCCTTTACTAGAGATCAGTGAGTATACACAGAACATCAACACAATAGCTCTGTCCTTTATCAGTAAGGAGATCAGTGAGTATGACAGAACATCAACACAATAGCTCTGTCCTTTACTAGAGATCAGTGAGTATACACAGAACATCAACACAATAGCTCTGTCCTTTATCAGTAAGGAGATCAGTGAGTATACAAGGAACATCAACGCAATAGCTCTGTCCTTTACTAGAGATCAGTGAGTATACACAGGACACAATAGCTCTGTCCTTTATCAGTAAGGAGATCAGTAAGTATATACAGAACATCAACACAATAGCTCTGTCCTTTACCAGTAAGGTGATCAGTGAGTATACACAGGACATCAACACAATAGCTCTGTCCTTTACTAGAGATCAGTGAGTATACACAGAACATCAACACAATAGCTCTGTCCTTTATCAGTAAGGAGATCAGTGAGTATGACAGAACATCAACACAATAGCTGTGTCCTTTACTAGAGATCAGTGAGTATACACAGAACATCAACACAATAGCTCTGTCCTTTATCAGTAAGGAGATCAGTGAGTATATACAGAACATTAACACAATAGTGCTGTCCTTCACTAGTAAGGAGATCAGTGAGTATACACAGAACATCAACACAATAGCTCTGTCCTTTACCAGTAAGGAGATCAGTGAGTATATACAGAACATTAACACAATAGTGCTGTCCTTCACTAGTAAGGAGATCAGTGAGTATACACAGAACATCAACACAATAGCTCCGTCCTTTACCAGTAAGGAGATCAGTGAGTATACACAGAACATCAACACAATAGCTCTGTCCTTTACCAGTAAGGAGATCAGTGAGTATACACAGAACATCAACACAATAGCTCTGTCCTTTACCAGTAAGGAGATCAGTGAGTATACACAGAACATCAACGCAATAGCTCTGTCCTTTATCAGTAAGGAGATCAGTGAGTATGACAGAACATCAACATAATAGCTCTGTCCTTTACTAGAGATCAGTGAGTATACAAGGAACATCAATGCAATAGCTCTGTCCTTTATCAGTAAGGAGATCCGTGAGTATATACAGAACATTAACACAGTAGTGCTGTCCTTCACTAGTAAGGAGATCAGTGAGTATACACAGAGCATCAACACAATAGCTCCGTCCTTTACCAGTAAAGGAGATCAGTGAGTATATACAGAACATCAACACAATAGGTCTGTCCTTTATCAGTAAGGAGATCAGTAAGTATATACAGAACATGAACACAATAGTGCTGTCCTTTACCAGTAAGGAGACCAGTGAGTATACACAGAACATCAACACAATAGCTCTGTCCTTTACTAGAGATCAGTGAGTATACACAGGACATCAACACAATAGCTCTGTCCTTTATCAGTAAGGAGATCAGTGAGTATATACAGAACATCAACACAATAGCTCTGTCCTTTACCAGTAAGGTGATCAGTGAGTATACACAGAACATCAACACAATAGCTCTGTCCTTTACTAGAGATCAGTGAGTATACACAGAACATCAACACAATAGCTCTGTCCTTTATCAGTAAGGAGATCAGTGAGTATACAAAGAACATCAACACAATAGCTCTGTCCTTTACTAGAGATCAGTGAGAATAATGGAACATATCCTTTGTATGGGTTGCACATATATTTTGGAAAAAATTTTGGGTTTTGTTGTATAAATTTGAATATAAATCACCCTTGGGGATGAAACTCTACATTAATTATCTGCCATTTGCAACTGATTTCGACACATTCTTTGTTTACTGCTGCTTCTGTCTGCTCGTTCAGAGTTCTAGCAGATTTTGGTGTTGGCAGGAAGAGTTACATTCAAGAAACCATTTTGGAGTTATAATCTTACTTTTATCAACTGGCTTAATATATAATTAGATGAGAAGAGTTCTAGATCATATTACTTATTATGTTCATGTTTTGCTCTGTTTTGCAGCATTCTATGATTTGAGTACCAAGTTGGAGTTCAACTGTCAGTACAAGGTCCAGGGTCTCGACTATACGCCTCTCTGTTTGGACTACTGGTAAGTCAGTCACCATTGGCCAGCTTGGTAAGTCGGCAGGGAGTAATACAGACGAGTTTTGATACCGGTATACATGGTATACTGGTATCAGTGCCCAAACTCAAATACTGTCAAACCAATTTGAATATCAGTTAACTCATTCGGTACCAATGACGCCAAAAGGCAACAAAAAAATCCCTGTCTCAACCCCGTTAACGACTTTTGGCGTAATATCTTGGAGCCTCCCCAACCCCAATGACGCCAAAAGGCGACATCGCTGCTTCACCGTGAAATAAAACCCCACTCCGTCTGCAATGTAGCATTTTACGCGAGCACCTCGAGTGAAACTTGCCCAAATGTATATTTTTTTGAAAAGCCTAAACCTTCAACATTCGGATTATCAAAGCATGTTTTCATTTTCACAAACAAATGAAACAGGATCGAGAGTGAAATGAACAAATAATGGGGAAAATGTGGAATTACAAAATTTTCACAATTTTACCGTGTCAGTAAATGTTGCTTCAGAATGTAAATTCACTCAGTAATCCCATTCAAATCTCTCTATTACTGAAGTATAATGTAGCCAAGAGACCATCTAATCATTCCATGAAGATGAAATCCATCAGATCCACTCCGTAAACTTTATTTTTATGTCACAAATAAACCTGTTTCAATTCTATGCCTAATTAATCTCCGTCAGGAAGATATACAACGTAGAAAACGGAAGTTAAACTCAAAAGTTAGCTCCCCTTGCGGAGAATTGTCCGCCAGGGGAACTCCCATCCACTCCAGCAGGATTACTATAAAGGGTCTGCACAAACCATTATCGTCCTCTTTTCTCTGTTGTACCTCACGCAGTGCACATCACAGGAAGAAGTGTTTTATACAACCTGGGTTGTTGTTGTAACGACCCGCAGTATCCTTATACGAGATTGACTTGTGTTTCTTTCTTGCGTTCAAAGATTCTTTCTTTGGTTGGAATTTCTTTCATAAATCATGTCTGAGATTCCAGTTTCTAATTGTAGTACGTGTGGGAAAACCTGGTCCGGTTTGGACGCCCACACGGTTTGTTTTTCTTGCAAAGAATTATGTTACCGGCGCAGTTCATGTGCCGAGTGTGTATCATGGGACTCGCTAGCGTGGGCGAATTATGCTCAGGCTAGGCGAGCTCACCTTCTGCAGGCTTCTGACGACCCGATGATTTCGGAGGTCGACAGACGCGTGTTAGAGATTGCCCTTGTTAATGACATGGAAGCCAACGAAGATATTGTTGGCATTAGTTTAAATGTAGTTCATAGTAATCAAAACTCTCCCACCTCTGTAAATATTCCTCCTAGTGGGAAAGTTTTGAGTCTGGGTAAAACGCAGGTTTTAGACAGCCTTACATGTACAGGCCTGTCTATGGCAGCAGCCAGACCGGTTTCATTGTCTACACCAACAAAGACTTCCCGTCCTAAACCTGCCACCTCTGAGCATTCTATTGTTCTCGCGGAACAAAGGAATGCAGTGGAGGCCCATGTTATATCGACCTCTCCTTTGTCTATTGGTTTACATTCCGGTACAGGTAAACGGAATAAACGTCGCCGGGTGTCGATTTCTCCTTTACGTGTTAAAGAAAAACGTACGTCTAAATCAGCTTCGCGTACTATGGTCGGTCATTCGGTCCTTCCCTTCTCGGTTCAGATTGCGGATTTGGATTCTCCGACTTTGCTAGATCGAAACTCTTCACATCGTCGGGTTCATGTTTCTTCTCGACGCTCACGTACGCATCGAAGCCGTTCACGCTCTCGCTCTCCAGTTCAGATTGCTGTGTCCCCGCCTCGATCTATTACACCACATCCCTTGTTATCACATGTCGGTGGTTCTCCATCTCCTACTCGGAAATCTCGTTCACCGCTACGTGGTTCTCGCTTTACGGGTGATGGAAATACTACAGGTCGGCCTTCCCGTTCTACGGCTCGCCGTTCACGTACTTCGACTCTACATTCTCCGGTGTCTCCAGTCCGTTTGCCACGAATTGCGATATCGCCTTCGGATCTAGACCGTCACGTTCATCACTCCCGGACTCCCTTCCTTGATCAGGTGGTCGCCCATAACGTGCCTACTTCTCGCCGGAGTCTTATTTCTCGTCCGACTTTGCCAGTCTCGTCGAGTTCAGATGACGAGTCTGATGATAATTCCACCTCTTCTTTAGAAAAGCCGGAATCTACGCATAACATGAATAATGCTGATAAAATGGAGGCGCTTTTGTCATTGTTACCGGACATGCCGCGTGCTTCCGTTGAGTTACCATCACATACGGAAGGTTCGACGGCGGCATATTTAGCTTCTACACCTTCAACATCTACATCTCGTCCTTCGTGTGCGCCATCACCGGCCTGGAAGGATCTTTTAGTAAAGTTTGAGCGACAATTAGAGGACGACAACAAGTTCCGTAAACCTTTGTTGCGGCCTCGTTTTGACATACATGATGACGTATTGCCCAACAAACCACCTAAACGAGATCGGGATTTGAGTAACATTTCTAAGGTGACCCCGTCGACACCTTATTCGGTCCCTTCCAAAGCTATGGATAGTGTTATGGAAATGCTGCAGGAAATACAACGTGCTTCATCCACCGCAGATTGGTTTCTGTTAGCGACGTCTCGTATTGCTTTGGACCCTACCTTACTTCGTGATGATGGGTCGGCCTGCTTGTCTCCGGGCCGTGTAGCTTATTTGCGTGGATTTTTGGACACGCTCATACAGACTAATCGTCGAGTCATCCATGCTGGTTCGTTTTCTTACGTTTCGCTTCTTAAGGCTCAACGAGATTCCTTACTTAAAGTACTCAAACCGGATGTTCCTTTGTTGGTTAAAAATCAACTAATTCATCAACCTTTGGCATCTAAGTTCATCTTCAACGATGCCATTGAGTCGGTTATGCCCTCAGTTCGGGAAGAACGGACATCTCGCCTTATTGCTGCAGTAGCTCGTCGTCCGGGTGTCGCCGCTGACCGTAAGTCTAGACGGGGTCGCACTTCTTCTTCTACTACCACTCAACAAGAAGCGGCCCCTCGGAGTAATTTTCGCGGAATTGACAGACCTCCACAAGGTCGTGGACGTCGTTCCTTTCGGGGTAAATCTACCAAACGAAGTGGACGTTCCAGTAAATGACTATCCCGTGCCTGTTCAAGCCGTAGATTTTCAACTTCCTGCCTTCCGCTCATTCTCTCATCAGGTCGTGGGCGGGCGTCTACAAGTCTTCCACGAGAATTGGCGGCTCATCACCAACGACGTCTGGATTATAAAAGTTTTAAAAGAGGGTTTTCTTTTCAATTTCCAGTCTTTGCCCAAACTCATCGTTTGGCCTCGTCCCTCTCGTCTGCCAGTTCCTGTAGATCATTTACAGACGCTACTATCTTCGGTCACCACGCTCATGGACAAGGGAGCAGTAAGAGAATTACCACGGACCGAAGACAGTGTGGGGTTTTACAGCCACGTCTTTCTGGTTCCAAAGAAGGACTCAGACCAGATGCGTATGGTGATCGACTTAAAGGTTTTGAACAAGCTTCACCTCATCTCTCCACCTCATTTCAAGATGCCTTCTGTGACATCGATTCGGGCCCGTGTACATCTCCAGGATTGGCTGGCCTCAATCGATCTCCAGGATGCGTATCTTCACATTCCAATTCATCCACGCCATCGCCGTCACCTACGCTTCATGATCAACGATCGACGCTTCGAATGGCAGGTTCTCCCTTTCGGGGTCAACATCGCTCCTTGGTTATTTACCCGGATCACCACTCCGGTTATGGTTTTTCTTCACTTACGAGGGATTCAGATAGAAGTCTACATCGACGACATACTTCTGTGGGCGGCGGACGAATCCCTTCTCAACGCCCAGGTCCGGTTCACGTTACTGGTGTTACGTCACCTGGGGTTCATACCTCACCCTCTCAAGTCAGAGTTAGTTCCGGCACAGGTTCGCCGTTACATCGGAGCGGTTTTCAATACACGACTACAACTGGTGTATCCTCCAGAGGATCGTTGGGACAAAATTCAACTACTGATTCGAAAGTTTTTGTCATCAACGTCACAGACTCGGCAGCAGTGGCAAAGTCTGGTGGGTTTGCTTACTTCCACACAGGGTCTTACTCATTACGGCCGTCTTCAAGTTCGACCTCTACAGTATCATCTGTACCCCTTTCTTCTGACGCCATCCCTAAATCCTGCGGTTCCGGTTTTGACGTCTCTACATCCACATCTGATTTGGTGGCAGTCCCGCCTCAACGTCATGCAGGGAGTTCCATTCCGTTTTCCGGTTCCGGTTCACCATCTTTATACCGATGCTTCGGAGACCGGTTGGGGTGCCCATCTGGACGACTTGGAAGTGTCCGGCAGATGGTCGACTTTGGATGCCAAACTTCACATCAACCTCCTGGAGATGAAGGCTGTCATTTTAGCGGTTCGACATTGGAGTGTACACCTCACGAACTCGTCTCTTCTCATCGCGACGGACAACTCCACGGTTATTGCCCACATCAACAAGATGGGTACCACCCGATCTCTATCAATGTTTCATCTGGTGTGGAATCTGTACGACTGGGCGCGCAGTCATCATTGTCACATCCATGCTCGCCATGTTCCTGGTCGTCTCAATGTTTTAGCGGACAGCTTGTCCAGGCCGGACACCGTCCTTCAGACAGAGTGGCAACTTCATCGAGAGGTGTTCAAGCAAATTTGCAACATTTGGGAACCACCTTTGATCGATTTGTTTGCGACAAGGAACAACGCCCAGTTAGCCCTGTTCGTCAGTCCGATTCTGGACCCTCAAGCCTTCGCCATCGACGCTCTATCTATCAACTGGGACAACTTCCTAGCTTATGCCTACCCACCAATGGCCCTGATTCTGGAGGTTCTTCAAAAGATCTCTCAACACGACTGCATCATTCTGCTAGTAGTTCCGTGGTGGCCTCGTCGACAGTGGTTTCCGATCCTGGTTCCGCTCCTCACTGCCCCACCACGTTGTCTCCCAGTTTGGCCCAGCCTGTTATGTCAACCGCACGGGATTCTCCATCACAACCCGCGGTGGCTCAACCTACACGTCTGCAGACTATCCAGAATGCACTCTCTCTCCAAGGATTTTCAGCAGAGGTTGCACGGACGATGGTTTCAGCCAACCGATCCTCCACATCGCAGCTCTATCAGGCGAAATGGGCCTATTTCGTCTCCTGGTGCCGACAACATGATGCCGATCCCAACACTGCCTCTGTTTCCCTAGTAGCGGATTTCCTCCTTCACCTCCACCGGGATAAGAAGTTTCAAATCACCACCATCGAGGGGTATCGATCTGCTTTGGCTAGGGTATTACGGCTTACTTCGGGTACTGACATTAGCCTTAATGATAATATATCTGCGCTAATTCGCGCCTTCGCCTTACAGTCGCGTCGTACTCGCCAACTGTTACCGAAGTGGGATATCGGTGTGGTTCTGTGTGCTCTGATTCATCCACCCTTTGAACCCTTGGAGTCCGCATCTATTAAAGCTGTGTCTTATAAGACGGCCTTCTTGGCGGCGTTCGCTTTGGCCTCCAGAGTGTCTGAACTCCACGCTCTTGAAAGATCGTCCATGACCTGGACAGCGGATTGGTCCTGCATTTCTTTTCGGCCCATTCCTGAATTTATCGCCAAAAATGAATCTGTTCCTTCAGGTCCGTGCGCTCAACGCTCGTACTCCATTCCTGCGTTATCAGACTTTGTACATGGTCTTGAGAACGATCTTCTGCTATGTCCCGTTCGAGCCATACGTCACTATCTTACACGTACTGACTCCGTTCGCGGCTCTCGGCGCCTATTGTTTCTGTCTCTTCGCCCTTCTGCCAAGTGTGACATTACAAAAAATACCATTGCCGCATGGCTGAGTAAAACCATTAAGTGGTCTTATCAACTGGCCATTGAAGCCCCTCCACTGTTGTCTAACGCTTCTTCTCATGAGATCCGGGCCATAGCTTCATCTTGGCCTTTATGGAAGAACTTGTCCCTCCATGACATTGTCCAGTCTTGTGCCTGGACGACGAACTCCACGTTCACCAACTTCTATCTGAGAGATATGTCAGTTCACTCAGATAGTATGACCACACTTGGGCCTCTGGTAGCCGCCCAATTCGTGGTCAAGTAAAAAAATTCAAAAAGGGGGGGGGGGCGGCATTTTGGATCATCGCAGCAAATCAGACAACTTGCTGTATCATCTTCACCCATTCATTACATGCTAGAAGGAAGAAATAAGTCAGATGGCCAGCCAAGAATGCTCATCTCATCATTATAAAGGCCTGACACTATGGTGAGTAATAAAAACTTTACCTTAACAGCACTTTGCTTGTGTCTTTCAGAAACTGACTTCCTTCTAGATCTCTCAGCTGGGTCCCTGGCCAGTCTTCCCAAAAAGAACACCTGCTCCAGGCCTAGGGTCAACATTAGTGATGCAAGTACAGAGGGTTGACGGCGAGCTTCGGGATCCAGGGAACTTGCACGACAATTCCAGCGTGTTCTTCTCATCTCTCCAAGAATGGTGAATTGTCCTGAGGGTGCTTGTTTTACTGAGAGTGGTGTGGTCTTGGTGACCCTCTAAGTTGCGAGTGTCCCTCATGATACTTATGGTCAGACCAAGTATCGCCCTGTATGTACACGGCTTGGGTTAGAGAATACCATCCCAGTATCATACAGTGCCTACCAAGAGGACCTATCTAAGCGGCCGAAGGCACACGAGGAATAATCTTGGTTGGATTGCTGTACCACACCACGAGCACAGCTTCATGGATGGAGACAATCAGAAGATAAGTAAACTGTATCAGTTTCTCCAATTACTCTATGCAACTATGGCCAGAGTTAATTTGTTGAGTTTAATGTCTCGATTTGATATCCATGTCTGTGTCAATCCAGCGATTACTAGTCTGCTATGGGAGTTACCACAAGGCCGAGATTCCCTCCTCCATATGTTGGTACTATGGCATAGAATTGAAACAGGTTTATTTGTGACATAAAAAGTAAACAATGTTTCTATTTATTAACAAATCAAACCTGTTTCAATTTGATTGTCCCTCCCTCCGTCCCCTCATGCCGGCCTCAAACACTACTGGTCTCGGTTATTATTATGAGAAAAGAGGACGATAATGGTTTGTGCAGACCCTTTATAGTAATCCTGCTGGAGTGGATGGGAGTTCCCCTGGCGGACAATTCTCCGCAAGGGGAGCTAACTTTTGAGTTTAACTTCCGTTTTCTACGTTGTATATCTTCCTGACGGAGATTAATTAGGCATAGAATTGAAACAGGTTTGATTTGTTAATAAATAGAAACATTGTTTATAAATGTTTACTTTTCACATTTTACCAACACATGTGTCGGTAAATATTGGCCATTTTCATCTCGCGCCATGCTTGAAACGAACTGTAATGGTCGAATTGATCAATCGCGTGCCTTCATTTTAGTCATGTGACTAACAACAACCAACCGAAGCGCTGAAGTGTCGGTGTGGTTCATTGGCGCATATGACAGATTCGTCGGATGAGTGATATTTATATCCAATCGTAGCTTTCGTAATATTAGCCATCCATTGTAACTATGACGAGATTGGGAAAGCCCAGGAAAGCCCAGTTCCTTGTATACTCACTGATCTTTGGAGATAATTATTCAACTTCACTGACTGCCCTGAGCTGGAAGCAGTGGGGTCCAGGCTAAGAACTATCTAGGGCGGACAGCTAGGATAAGCTGCAGTACTGAATGAGTTAAAATCCATTTATCGAAGAAATAATTGATTATTTCCTGTGTACAGCAGGTGAAAAGACTGAATGTTCCAACTTGCATCATGCAAGTTAGCATGTTAAGCCCATTGTGCATTGGTTTTGTGCATCATGGTTACTTCCCGTTTTGGGGTTTCTGGTTTTCACAGTAGTTCCCTAAAAATGCATGGATTAGGGCCTGGTTGGCCACCATTGGCCAGCTTGGTAAGTCGGTCCCCATTGGCCAGCTTGGTAAGTCGGTCCCCATTGTCCAGCTTGATAAGTCAGTCACCATTGACCATTGGCTTGGTTAGTCAGCCACCATGCAGTTCCTAGCATGCCCCAATTTCAAGAAGCTCCCAAATTAAGCATGAAATAATCTGATAGGTTAGTACTGATGCAGAAAAATTTACATGGGGGGGGGGGGGAGTGAAGGAACTTCCTATATTTGCCGTAATGATTGTCCCATAATTACATATTTTTGTCATCCCCCAGAAAATGCTGCTTCATGAGGATCTCTTGGTTTTAAAGATCACAACAGTCATTATGTGGAGAGCAGGATTTGCTTAAGAATAATGATTGAATAGCAATTCAACCTACTGTTGAGCTGTGCCTGATACAAGGACATGTTTTGTTTGCTTCAGGTCTAACCCAAACAATGTAAATGAGGCGATCATTGTGTGGGGTGACACTGGGGGCTGTGTGAATGCTCTGCACTTTAACTCTGCTAACATCGCTCTGTTTGAGAGGCCTCCTGCCCCTGCAGGGGAAAAACAAGGTAAGAATAGAATGTCAGACAATGTTGTTTTATAATGTTCCTGAAACTAAGTAAATTGTAAAACATTCTGTGTATATATCTTGTGCAGTAATAACATTGTGTTTTTCATAGATGGACTAATTTATGAAAGTGTTGTTTTTTTCAAGATTATGTGATTAATAACTGATGTCACGTTTACTGCTGAAGCTTCCCTGTGTGGTCAATTGTTTTGTGTTACAATAAGAACGTGTTGATAATTTCCTTCCTCAGCCTGGCAGGGTGAGTCACTATAACATTATCAACATTGGCACTTTCACTTTACTCCATGTGCTTGTATAGACCTGCACTGTATGTGACACAGGTCAGTGATCTGATCTCGGCACGTTTAGCTAGCATGGAAGACACCTGTAGTATCCCCCCCGACACCAGCTTGAATCGATGTGTTAGTTCACCCAGAGTCTCCATGGTGACAGTAGTCTAGCCATGATCTCCATGGGGACAGTAGACAGCCAGTCTCCATGGTGACAGTAGATAGCCATGCTCTCCATGGTGAGCGTAGATAGACAGTCTCCATGGGGACAGTAGATAGCCATGGTCTCCATGGTGACAGTAGATAGCCATGCTGTCCATGGGGACAGTAGACAGCCAGTCTCCATGGTGACAGTAGATAGCCATGCTCTCCATGGTGAGCGTAGATAGACAGTCTCCATGGGGACAGTAGATAGCCATGGTCTCCATGGTGACAGTAGATAGCCATGCTGTCCATGGGGACAGTAGATAGCCAGTCTCCATGGTGACTGTAGATAGCCATGGTCTCCATGGGGACAGTAGATTGCCATGGTCTCTATGGTGACAGTAGATAGCCATGGTCTCCATGGGGACAGTAGATAGCCAGGATCTTCATGGTGACAGTAGATAGCCAGGATCGCCATGGTAACAGTAGATAGGCAGTCTCTATGAGAGTAGTTCAGCCAGAATCTGTGGTGACAGGAGTTGGCTTGTGACAGTAGTTCAGACCAGTCTACATGTTGAGAGTAGTTCAGCCAGAGTCTCCATGGTGACAGGAGTTACCTTGGATCTCTATGGTGACAGTGGTTCAGACCAGGTCTCCCTGGTGACAGTAGTTCAGACCAGGTCTCTATGGTGAGAGTAGTTCAGCCAGAATCTCCATGGTGACGGGAGTTAGCTTGGGTCTCTATAGTGACAGTAGTTCAGACAAGGTCTTCATTGTGACAGTAGTTCAGGCAGGGTTTCCATGTTGACAATAGTTTGCCAGGTTATCCATGGTGACAGTAGTACAGCCATAGTGTCCATGGTGACAATAGTTAGCTAGAGTCTCTAAGGTGACAATAGTTTGCCAGGTTATCCATGGTGACAGTAGTACAGCCATAGTGTCCATGGTGACAATAGTTAGC
>JAVTVY010044878.1:0-21944 GCA_036873755.1 Hanleya hanleyi
TGCATTTGACGCCGTTCTCGTAGATATCATGATATTTCGGGATTCCGAAAATGCGCCATAAGAACCATATGACAAGATTCAATCCTTGAATCAGCTCGTAATGGTGCTTTATTGTGTGAATGTCGTTGTTTTCCCAATGTCGATTTCCTGCAACACTGTTCACTAAGTCTTCTGATATGTTAAACCTGGATTTGTTTTCAGTACAATACTATCGAGATGCCGTATTGTGGAATTAGTGACGGGTTCCACCCTGTTCTTTTTGTAAAATATTCAACTGAACTAAATATAGGTGAAAATCAATGTATATTATGAAGCTATTATGACATTATGATGACGTCATGTCTCGAAAGTCCTTTATTTCGATAGGCCACCGAAGCATCTTTCCATCCATATTCAGTTTGTTATAGTAGTCGTCGATTTGACGATGTTAAAAGGACGAAGTGTATCCCAGCCCTCAAATCCAACGTGTGCCTACATGTTATTGAGGGTACCTATCTTTGTGATGTCATGATTCTCTGTCACTAAGCTTCTTCACGATGACTTAAAATGACCCCAGTATGATAAGGTTTGATGCCAGAAAGTTTTCGTGCATCATTCTGTTCCCTTCTGGAAATAAGACAAATAGTTTAGCGGCGGTCATGTTTTCCCCTTCCCCGGACCGATGTGGGTAATTATGACGCTATTGTGACGTCGACAAACTTTTTGTATTATTTTTGTCCTCTAGTCAAAAGCATATATAACATATCTCGTTTTTATTTAACCAGTTAAGCACAAATGATTGCATTTTCCCCTACCCCCATATATTTTCACAAAATTAGTATCACCACAGCTCTGCAGCGAAATCGCTGTAGCTACTTTATGCCCACACCGATTTTCGGTCTGCCACCACTGGAATGACCCGCATACCCAGCTCGAGGTACAAATGAGACGACCACTTTGGTGCACGGGCTCCCCGTCTTTGTCACTGTAAAGATGTTCAATAGCCCCGGATGTAATTGCTCGAGCCGAAGTTGGGTTGAAGGGGGCGTGCGTCCACATGCAGGGCCACGAAATTATTGTTGAACGATTTTAGGTTGAACGAATTCTTTGTGATTTCGCCATTATAACTGATGTTCTTCATACAGGCGATTAGGTAAATACAGGCGATCAGGTCAATCTCCCGGGAATAAATTCTCTTTGATTGGCAATCATATTACCTTTAGAAACGAAAAACTTTGGTTTGTACTCGTCGGATGGGATATTGGGCTGGATTTTTCTCCAAGCAATTGATGTGACCCAACTGTGCACCTGGGCTCGGTTTCAAATTGCGCACAAACAGACTGACATCTTGGGCGACAATGGTAATACTCGATGTCGTCATTCGGGGTCTTCAAGGCAAACCCAGGCGTTGCTTGCACCAGTCGTATTTTGACGGTTACCCCGTTCAAGAGGTAACGGTCCTGGAAGAATGAGTCCGCATGCAGACGTCCCATCATATCGACCGAGTGACTCTGGGCCGTGAATGTCAATCTCTCTGTTCAACCAAGGTAGTGTGCGAGTTGTTACAGCGACACAGCTCACCAATTACCAATATACGAGTTGTCAGAGCATTTCCATCATAGCTCTCTAGATTTGTATTTAATACCGCTTATGCCGGTGCAGGGACCGTGCGGTCATGTCATCGAAGTTGCCACATGAACAGGTACAATAAAAGCGTACCTGAGATACAACACATATCACGAATCGTTAGATTCTTGGTATGTGCTTTAGAATAGGTTAACCAGAAGACTATACTGTGAAATCATGTGACTGTATTTCGGCACCTCTTCCCACTTCCCTTATATGTGTTGTAATTTCGATGTAGGCCCCGTACGAGTACATGTTCGTCGATGCGCTCACAAGTTGATCACTGAGCGCTATATCCACTTGCTGGAAGAGAGAATGGATCCAGATATTGACTGGAGCCACTGGGGCATCTTTATTGGTGATTTTATCTTTCACGTACAGGTACATGTACGTATGCGCTAAATCCAGGTACGTCGTATCAGCGTTGGTGATGGTGAATTCAATGGGACCTCCGGCCGTGATGATGGAAAGAGGTAGATGTTTTCTACCCATTGTCTCTCTTCGGCACTGGACTGGGTGGCTTGAACGATCCACAAATCAGATTCACTGTTGGTAGAAGGGCACGGCTCGGCGTGGATGAAAGCCATGTTTTTTACGCAAAGAAGTCTCGCTTCTTCGATGTGCATTGTCGCTTCTTCAGCCGTCGAATGGTGTGTCGCTTCGGGACCACATATCTTTTATGCTTTGAGCGCATGACACGTCGAGCTTTGGCGACCAAGACGCGTCCGGACCGGTACACAACTGAATGCATCCGCCATGACTTGTAGATCGCCTCGCACAGCTTGTTTTCCCAGTGATTTGACGCCACGACCCACCATCGGAAGAAATAATTTGACGATGCTGCCAAGTACATTGCCAATCCCATGTCCGCGTTGAATACATGCTCCATTGAACACGGATAGACTACCCCCGACTTGTTTGATGTAACGTTCGACGTAACTGTACGTATTGCATTGATAGGCACCTTCATTATGCGAAGTGGACTGCTCGGACTTGACAGAAATGAAGTGTCAGCACCACTTTCCCACTCTCGAACGCAATCGGTTGACCGGCATCGTCTTTTATATCGATGATGATGGAGCTAATATCGGTCTGGCCGATCGGTAGATGAATGATGTGGTTGAAACTGTGTGACTTGGTCACCGTATTCGCCTTTATCACTCGCGTAATAGAGGTGCGTTGCTGTCTCTGACAATGTGTGCATCGACCACGTCTGAATAGATGTACAGGCCATACAAACCACCGCGCATACCCATCGTACTGTAGGTGGGCTGGGCGGTGAAACCTACGTCAGTAGGACTCGTGTACACATTATCACGCAGCTCTAACGGTTGTTTCAGAACGTTGCTGATTCTATACCCACGATGGCCGTCAGTCTCAACTGGAACTTCTGATTGTATTCGTTAAACGACAGGAAAACGAAATATTTGAACGGGAGGGGCTCTGTCTTGTTAGCCAACCGGCGGCCGATCTTAGCCTCCATGAAATCGCACAATGTCTTGATTAACAAATTGGGGGTGTGGCACTAGCCTTGAATAAGTACAAAGAGATACGTCTTGATGGCGTGCGTGATCAAATACCACACCGTGCCGTCTTTCACGTTGCATCACGTATTCAGGTACTGGATATCTACCATACCACATTCGCAACGACCAGGCAGATGCAAGGGTTGCGGTAACTGTGTTTCGTAGCGAGTTTAGATATTGCTCGGGAACACGTCTGTCGAGCTATTACTGGGTAATGTGAGGTAAAACATGACGACTGAGCTTTCCTGCTGCCGCTTCCGTTATTAATAGATGTCCCAGGCGTTGGGGACTAGTTCCCGGCGTCGTGATCGTCGCGATGACTGGCTACGTGTCACGGCTCTCGAGCGGTGGGGCGTCTTGACAGGTGGTGGTGTTTTAAAGAGTGTCAAAGGTTTTCGTAAGAAGCATATCTGTTGTGGTGTTTTTGGGGTATGTCTCCGGTTCTCACTCGGCTTCCCAGGTCCGTGGGGGTTGAGTCCGCCGTTGCGATTTGCGGAATGTGTGTACCGGAGATTGTTGTTGTATGTCCCGTTGCATCCAGTCCCAGCACTGGGGGTTCTTCGCCGATTCTTGTTGTACATACATGTCTTTCAAGCCTTGGGCAAACACATCCCATCCTTGATGATCCGTGTGTGACCTGCGTTGACGTATCAAGTCATTCATTAAATCAGCCATGTTGGTACCGGGGACCTCCGGGGACCATCTGTACCAGTAGTTCGACTTTATCATTCCAAGTCATCTTAGGATTGTGTTTCACTCGTTGTAATGCCAGGCCAGCTTGTTTCTTGAACGACGAGGGTACAATATTTAAGGCTTCGTGTTCGAACCACTGTAGAACTGCTGGTAATGATGGGCTCATCTGTTGTGATGTTGAGGTCGCCGGTATGTCGCGTGGTGGTGCAGGTGTTGGGAGAGTTGTGTATTGGCCCAAAAACGTCATGTAGTGCTGAAGCGTCTCATTGTACCGTTGCACTTTCCACTTTCGCTCAACCCCTGTCGTTGTAAGATCTGATGCATCTCCTCATCGAGTGATGGTAGAGGGTACGGGGTACGGTGATTAGAGGCTTTGGAGGAAACGTGGTTCGAAGAGGATCATTGGTCCACCCAATATTTGATCCAACACTCACGCGGCCAACGGAGCTAAGATGGCACCGAGAAAGCCGCCTTTCTCTAAGATTTTTTCCTCTCAGCTTGAGGAAATTTTTTTCAGACCAGGGTCCGGAGATCTGTCTTATGCCTGGTCAACTTGGTCTTCTTAGAGGGGGTCAGCGGCACGCGTCGAGTACAATGATTAGGGACAACTCGGATGGGAGTATCGTCAGTACACGGAGCGTCGGGGCTTGCTTCCGTACTCGAGCGGACATCATGTACAGCTAACGCTGGAACCCACAACCCTGTCCTATATATTATGGGTCTACAAAGGCAACATGAACAAGGATATCGTATTATCCTCATCATCAAACACACACACCCCAGCTGAGGGGTGGAGGGGGGAATTGTGGGTGTGTTTACATTATCTGCAAAGGCTTCCAATCCAAACCTCGTTCGTCTGAGTTATATCTGTCTCGCCAGGTGCAGCAATTGAGTGGTATCTCTCGGATTTTTGAACACCAGTATGTGCATTTAAACTGATGTTTCGATGCTCTTCGTTTTACTGAATAGGTTCTGCACAATGTAGATGATGCTGAGCCTGCGATGATGGCTGCCTTTGTTGAAGACTTGGGTGACGCGAGTGTCGACCTCCGCCATGAGGTCATGCATGATCACCAATATGTCCGGTTCCAAATCGGCCAGGTTGGGTAGGCCTTCCACGAACGAGCATCTTCTCGTACGCCGACTACCATTCTCCGTAACACCATACGACCCGGGCGATGAGTGGTGTATGTTGTCGGCGTATTGAAGGAGTTTCTGGACGAAGTGTGTTTTGCCTGAGCCCACCGGTCCTGCACTGAGGCAGGTGAAGGAACGTTGCCACCTCGGGTCCAAGGTTGGAAGAGTATCCGCTGGCGTGTTAGCTGACTATGTCGAATTTGGTACGACCGGTGCGTCAACTTTTGTCGCTGTTGTTGGAACGTAACGGCGCTCACTGTGGGTGATTGAATACGATGGATGCATAGTGGTAACTGCAATACTTGGTCTAGGGCTCGATGTTGACCTGGTCTGTATGCTTGGTCTCGATGTGGTGATGATGATGACTGGGCTCGTTTCGATCACGGATTTGACTGGTGCTAACGTGGAGGTGGTCTGTACATTCGTCTGACTGGAACTCACTTGTAGTTTTTGTGAACTTGGCTGGTTGAGTAGAGACATGAGGTACACCACCGTCGTAAAACACACCTTCATATAAAATGCCCAGCAGGATAAGTAGTGTCACCACAAAGCCGACTTGGGCTTTGCGCTATTTGAGAAACGTGATGTTCTGAGGCGTTCGCTCTTTGTCAATAACACAGTGTTCATGGTCGAGCGTGACTGAATGCTACCGGCTGTGGTTTCTGGCTTTATAGAGGTTTCACCTAGTTGGCCAGGATCCAGGAAATGATCGAGATGGCCACCCTTGCCATTTCACGAGATGCATCATCTTACCTTGTCGTCGCTCCGTTTTCAGGATGTGTTCCCCGGTGTAGTATTCTTGTGCTGTTTTCATCACAGGCTGTAACTCTACATCGTGAAACTACCTGGCAAGCGGACATAACCAATACAAGACATACGTCCATAAATGTACCCCCCAGCAACAAAAAGAAAACAAACACTCATAAGCAGGTTGGTATTTGTACAACTTATGATTTACACAATATTGCAGGAAATTTAACCAGATAAGTATTGTCCCCGCTTCTACGTCGAACCAAATTTCATCTCTACCAACCTGGGAGACTTGAGTACACCACCCCAGTATATGCCGTGTGTCTACAATGAAAACAGTTTAGTTTTATCATATACATGTATGTGCGAAATTATTGGTGACTAACCGTTATCAGGTCAGGGATATACCAGTATGATTATCTCATTTCCTTAATTATCCTTCGGCCTTAGCTGATAAGATGGTTAGACTTTTTCAAACTGCGAGCAACGTACGCACTATATTAATCAAGTTATTGCTGCAGGTTTATCATCAGTTGACGTGGTTTTCGTGTGATATAAAAGCCGTTGTAATTATGTGAGTTGAAATATCTCAATGTTTCCAATTTACCGGTCCTGTCCCGATGTAGACACCGTTCAAGTTCACCCGAAAGCAACCGGATCCAAACCACCATCCTGATTCATGTTCAATGGAACAACCACTGTAAACACCCGTGTAAAATGTGGAAAACGTCTTCCCGTTATGCCACGAGCTATTGGAGAGAAATGGAACATATATCACAGGCGGTTTGCTGTTTCAACTTAAAAACATACGAACCACCCAATATCTTCTCATCGGTTTGCGTCTCACATGAATGTCGTACAATACTGCACCGGGAATGTCGTACTCTTGTTACAGGCTTTAACTTGCGTGACCTCATACATAGTATATCGCTATTATGTGGAGTTCTATCTTGCAATTCTACACATTTACAAACAAGTTGTATTTCAAGAGATTCGTCGTTATTTAAAAAAAAATCCCTAATATACATCCTACGTGCTCGAAGAAAAAAAATGTGTACTAGGACATATAGTGTGACCAAGGTCTGCGCTCTTTCATTCAATCATAAGTTTATACTGAATCATTTGTTGAATTTCGGAATTTTCTAGCAATTGTATCGAAAATGTGGAGATTTTGCCAAAATATTGTTTCGGGTTTTTCGTGATTACCTTTCAGGATATATAATGTAGTCAAGCAGAAACTAGGCATTCTGCGGAGATTCTTCATATGCAGATTGTGTCAAAGATATTACAAGAATACATTTTCACTTGAACTTACAAGCCATTGCCAGTATTGCCTTCGAAGGACCCGATGTGAAGTCGGTATTCCGCTTGTTCATTTTCTATGCTGCAGTTTGGGTACTCAGCGTAGGTTCTATATCCAGCAGCATCCACTATATCCAGCCGGATGACATAACTGCCGTGAGAGGTGAACGCGGCCAACTTGTCGTTGCCCCACCAAAAATTGCCCGAAATGTCACCAAATCCATTTTTGTACTCATTCCATGTCCTATTGAAGAGCACAGCTTGGCTTATCCTTCTGTTGAAATGGAGAATTAATTATATTATTATCGCAGATGTTATTCTAATATGGCAGTGGTCGTTACCTACATGTTGCTTGGTATCAATGCGTTTCAAACTGAGGGTTTTTTCCTCAATTTTTGTAGCTTTTTGTAGATAATACCATTGTTTACCAGAAAGGAAAAGATACATCACCGGTACTTCTTAACTCCGGTAAAAGATTGTCTGAATATTTTCCACGCCGCGGTAAAAACGAGGACCGTTATGCGCTCTTTTCTATCGTCAAAGGCGGTTAACGGAGGGAAGGGGGGAGGGGAGGCATATCCGACCAAATTCCGACGTCCAAAATCGGACTTCCGACCTTTTTTTATTCGAGTTTCTTATCAACATGGAGCACATGTCTGAGGTTTTAGCCAGCAGTGGAGGTCCAAATGACAGGCTCGTAATATTAATTGCAGATGACTCTATATACGGGGGAAGGGCGATACTTCGTGTACATAAGTATATGTGCCAGTTCATCCCCACTGAACCTGGGCGATGTCAGGTATAGCAGCCTGGAGGTTTGAGGGACGGAGGATGTTACCCTACAAATCCCCATAGTCTGTATTTGGATCTAAGTCCAGGAGAAAATGTGAAGAAATCCATACTAAGACACATGTCCCTGTATAATAAGGAAATATACCCAGCTTTGCACTTGTATATTAGTGGTACAGAGGGTTCCATGTAAGTGCTAAATGTGAGTGCAAGGGGTCATAGAACGGCCATTGGGTCTCACACGTGGAAAAAGGACGCCGCTATTGTAGGAGATGAGTCAGATTTTGACCAGGTGGTCTTCGATTATACAGACTACGACGCTATTTTTAGCAGAGAGGCAGCCAAAAGGCTACTGCACAACTGGCCGGGGTTGGATAGAGGCCGACGCTATTTTCGGCGATGACTCAACGGAGGTCCATGGGATCACGCTGCTGTCCTCGGGTTATACAGAGGACGAGATCATTTTTATCGATGACTGAACCAAAAATCCATGGGATTGCACAGGTGGAAGGGGGTTGTCTAGAGGTAGGAGATATTTTTAGCGATGACTCCATCAAAATGCCAATGGGATCACGCAGGTTTTCTCCGGTCGTATAGAGGACGAAGGCTATTTTCGGCGATGACTCAACCAAGGGTCACTGGGTCGACAGGTGGACAGAGTATGCGGCTATTTTAGGAGATGGGTCAAAGGTTGATCAGGTAGCCTTCGGTTATACAGAGGACGACGCTATTTTTAGCAGAGAGGCAGTCAAATGGGCACGGAGATGCATAGCTGGCCGGAGATTATTTTCGGCGATGACTCAGAGGGCATGTGGTCACGCAGCTGGTCTCCGGTCGTATAGAGGACGAAGGCTCTTTTCGGCGATGACTCAGAGGTTATTATTACAAGCATTATTGACTCAGTCTCAGGCCCGGGATTGATCAGAATTCGGAGTTAAATCCCGTGCCGCGGAGACTCGAAAAATCCCAGTTTCTCTACGAATTTCTCTATTTTTTATTCGAGTTCCTTATAAAAATAACATTTGAATCAATGTCGAAAACGAAAACGGTCTAACATCCCCGGCAACCTGGAGCACAGGTCTGAGGTTTTGTCCGGCAGTGGGGGTCCAAATGACAGGTTCGTAATATGACGATACTTCGTGTACATAAGTATATGTGCCGGCTTATCCCCACTGGACCTGGGCGATGTCAGGTATAGCAGCCTAGAGGTTTGAGGGGCGGGGGATGTTACATGTACCCCTGGGGCTAGGAGGCTGCAAATCCCCAAAGTGTATACTTGGATTTAAGTCTAGGAGAAAATGTGAAGAATTCTTACTAAGACACATGTCCCTGTATAATAGACGAAATATACCCAGCTTTGCACTTGTATATTAGTGGTAGAGAGGGTGCCATGTAAGTGCTAAATGTGAGTGCAGCCAAAAGGGCACGAAGATGCACAGCTGACCGGGGATTATTTTCGGCGATGACTCCGAGGGTATTGGATCACTCAGCTGGATTCCGGTCGTATAGAGGACGAGGGACATTTTCGGCGATGACTCAGCCAAACATCACTGGGTCAACACGTGGACAGAGGACGCAGCTATTTTAGAACATGAGTCAGAGGTTGACCAGATAATCTTCTGTTATACAGAGGACGACGCTATTTTTAGCAGAGATGCAGCCAAATGGGCACGGGGATTAGTGACTCAAACTCAGGCTCGGAGTCGATCAGAATTCGGAGTTAAATCCCGCGCCGCGGAGACTCGAAAAATCCTAGTTTCTCTACGTATACGGTAGAAGGACCCTTTTGTGCTGTCGTACAGCGTGGAGGAAATGAGCATGTTCGACGAAAGTAAGTATTATATATTAAATTATATGCGTATGCAGTAAAAACATATCTGTTTTCTTCTTCAAAGGTTGTATATGTAAGTACAGTGTATACGAGAAACGATGAAGAGGTCTCCCCCACTGAGCAACTATATCACCTGTGATATACCCAAAATGACGTCAGTGATTGAACTATATTTACAGGGAATGTTTAGAGATTTCAAATACCGCTTGCCGATACATACCTTGAACAATTAAGCCCTCGCTAGGGGATATCTCGGGTTATTTTAGCGGTTTAAATCACAATGTCAATATTGACTGTTGTGGGTCCATGTTTGTTCGAACGTGTATAAATAAATCGAACCTGAGACCTGGGATACAATATGACAGTGATTCATAGGCCCTGGGAAAAAGACAGAATTGAATCGACGGTATTCTTCCATACCATAAGGAGCTGACATCGATTGGCAGAATCTTCTAGATAAGTATGGCATGAAGGTGAAACATCTGAAAGTAAAGTATCTGATGTATCACTTCATAAGATATTAACGAAGAAGCGACACCCCTGACATACAATAACTAGCGTGTCCGACCAAGGCTCGAACAATTACACGTATCGAGAGATTTATTATCATTGTAAACACGACCGGATCTGTACTTTGGTAGGCGGGCTCTCCTCTCCACTAGCTTGAACGTACAATATCTAAACTGTTTTTTTTTTATACAAATGATTTTATAAATCACTGTGCTTGATTAGAGACTGGTTCTTTGGAGGAATTATGGCATAAAATCGTTCCCCTGGCCGTGCAGGAACATTCCGAACATTTTTTCTTATAGTAGGACTAAATGCCTAGGAGAGACTATAGCCAGCAAGAACCAACCAAGCACACACCTTCTTACTGTGTACTTGAATAAGTCACATTCTCCCGCGAACGCTATCACTGTAATACACCTGCTTCCTCACGCAGCTGCTCGCCCGTTTACAATAGTAATACTTCCGCCTGACATGAGTATGGCAGCCCCGCCGCCAAAGCTACCTAAACAGCCGTACAGGCACGGCTGAACAGAGGGGGCCGGGGGAGCCATGCCCCCCCCATTTTCTTTTAGCAAAAAAAAAAGGCAGAAACAGATAAAAAACACGATAAAGTGAAAAACCTATATCTGTATTGAATGCAGATTTTACTTTTTAATAAGCATGAGGGGCACCCTTGCTCATTCCATAATCCCAATTAAGTCAAGGTTCGTCTGTCAAATCCAATCCATGACGGATAGCTAGTACACTGCAACGAATATCAATCGGAAATATTCGTGAGCTTATGATCTCTCCGAATATGCCCATATTTGAACGAATTAAGCGCCAGTTAATGTCTCCATATGGTTGCTTTGAAGTCAGATGTTTATAGGCTATCCGATTTTTTTAATTTTTAAGATACGCTCTCATGTTGTTTCCTCTCGGACTCAAAGATTTTGTCTTTCAGCTTCTTCTCTACTCAGGGAGCTTCTTGAAATAAGAACATGAGTTCCTTGGTAAGAATGGCATATGCCGGTTAGGCAAATCGGATACACCATGCCCAGTGTGGTGATCTGATCTGGATGGCTTATGCCATTCCCCTCTTGTTATGGCATATCCATCCTTTGTCTGCCCAGTTCCAAAAAGTATGCCATGGAGTTCCTAGGAGTTCCAACACGGTGCAGCATGCCTCTCTGTTTGTAATGCCTTATGTCTGTTCCTAGCATGCTCCAATTTCAAGAAGCTTCCTTACTGAGCTGTAATCTAATTAAACGGAGATTCCACGAAGGTAGCGTATTGCCCCAAAACACCATCCGTTCATTGGTTGATACTTTAAACGGACAGTTCCAGTAATAACTGTACAGCCCTAATCTGCCTACAAGGACTGGTATGGGGATATAAGTACCAGTATACAGAACTGTATCATGGCGGATGGCTCGTTCACACTCATAAGTTGACCTGTGTTCGGCTCCCCAACAAGCATGACAAGTAGAAAACATCTGTCATGTCTGTGTTGTTGACAAGATTAAAGCTTGCTGAATCGTTTGATTGAAATGATATATATTTAACATTTAATTTATTTCTACTTCCGAACATTCTCATTTTCTTAACGGGGAAAATAAAAAAAAAGAGAAACAAAAAAAAACATGCAAAATATACAGAGCTTACATGTGTGAAGATTTCTCGTTTTATTACTCGGAAATACGCTTGAACGCATCTCCGGCCTAAGACTAAGACTCCTGAAACTTCAGGGGCCTGGGCGGCGCCTGGACCCTCACCTATTTGTGCTGTGATAGTGGCCCTCCCCAATCACCAATTGACCCCCCGGTCCCTCTTGTTCCGCCGTGGCTGAACATAACTGATGGATGCCGGAAGGGTTGCTTGCATGTTTAAATCTTTAGTAAATAACGGTAAATATAGATTTTCTGGTAGATTTGCTATATATTGTCCTCATATATGATATTTTCCAACAATACTATAAAAGATGTCCTTTATCGAGTTCCGTGATTGAATATACTAGTAGTGTCGTACACAATGCCCCATTTGTAAGGCCACCCGCGAACGGGATGGGCAACCTACAAACAGGGTTACCGTCCTTATGCCGTATCCTTCGGGCCGGACTTTACATCTAGCCCTGTACCAAAACATCATTTCACAAAACCTGAATCTCACTTGCCAAACAGTCCTTAACAACATACTAAAACACTCAGATATTTTATTTTACCGATGTGAATGAACGTGAGCATTTGATTCCAAAAAACAAACACCGCTGATTTTTTAAGTTATTTAATTAGTCACTGATTGTATTATTTTGTTTGCCGAATCCCACAAATGCGCTGCAGTTGATTAATTCAGGTTGGTTCTATTTGTTTCCATGCAGAGCAGTTCGGGTAATCTCGCATTTTAATTTTCGTCAAAGACTACATAGCTTGGCGGAGATTGCAGAATAATTTCTTTTTCGCCCTCGGCAAGTGAGTGAAGGCAGGGTAGATCGACATGGCATAAAGGGAGATAACCCCATTTGGAGGTTGCGAGAGGGACTTATTGGAATGGGTTTAGCCTATGGTCCAATCAGGTCTGGTTTTCAGAAATTTCTGATAGAATGAAACAGAATTCAGAGTTGAAACCTGTGAATAAAATGTAGAGGAGGTAATGATCTAGCTTTGATTTGAACTTGAGCTGTCTCAGATGAACGGAAGTGTGTTTTTCAAGCCCAAATACTTCATCCAATTTCTAACCCGGAAGTATGAAAAGACAATTAACCACAACAACAACAACAACGCAGAAATCCCTGTGCGCATATTGTGAATGGGCTCTAGCACATGCCTCCCCAGGATAAGGCTGTAAATAAGCACTTGAAACTGGTTCGTTTTCACGTCAATCTGGTTCGTTTTCGATGCCTGTGCCGTATGGTACTAACGTGAAGCGTACACTCCTCATTGCGCCGGGAGGAATTCATAGACGTTTTCATCAAATGGTCCATGAATGCTTGACAAGATATTTTCCCTATCTGATAATTGTGGCAGACATGTCACTCATCCGTCGAGGTAAATTTTGGCCTCGAAACGAGCGTATTTTAAAGCTATATCTGGTAGTAAACCAGTCAAAATCAAGCAACACCCGAAAAAAATGAAACTCACAAAAACTTCCCGATCATCGCTGACAAATGTCCGTATTTGGTTTTGTTTCAAAGTGAAATTCCCCTTTCATTCAGTTGTTGTGAATTACGTCATCATATTATGAGTACTTCTCCATGAATGGCCACCCAAAGAAGACCTGTTTATACTACGAACGATACTTAAATTAATGCTCTGGTTTTCCCTCGGATCATGCTCTCAGCATGAATATGTAACGATGTTCTTGACCAACTGGAGCGATATTCAATGAAGCTGTGCATGTGTTTTCACCGTTTTCTGGCCAGATTACACGGGTTGAAGCCTGCAGTCAGATTTAGTATATAAAACTTTTTTGATCATCGCAAACGCTAGGATTGATAAAGATCATATCGTGTCACAAATTTACTGGAAAACACTGCTAAGGTAATAAACGGCCGTTTACTGCGGATAATTCTCAGAATGGCACTGGATTGACTAACAGATATCAATATGAAACCTGCTAGAAATAATATAGAAAACAATGTCAATATTTCAAAATCGTCAAGTGAAACGAAAATGTGTTTGTTTGCGGATACAGGAAAGCTTACAGAGGCAGACAACAATTATTTGCGTATTTCAAACTGGTTGATATACCCGGTACGTAATTTCTACCATTTTTTATATTTTTCTTTCTCAATTGTTTCTGTATTTTTATTCTATCCCTGTTCCAAAGCACTCTCTCAGTTAAAATGCACTCTCCAATCCCATGTCCAAAGGATATGTGACGTTTACATACGAAAAACTCCTTTGCGTGTTATGGTAATAAAGCCGATTTTTTTTTCACTCCAAAACCTGCCAAATAAGATTTTTCTTGGAGTTTACATACTGAAATATCTCCTCCGAAAAAAATGAGATGTTCAGTTGCATAAAAATGAAGATATGATTGATCAAAATGTGCTCCCGGGCTTATTTTGGTATTTTGGGACATTTTCATGAAGGGTTTTCTCCTGTAGCAAAAATATGACACCTCAAACCAAAACCATTCGTAGTTCTTTCCAATAAACAAACTTCCTAATATATTGTGTGACAAAATTATTTTGGTTTGAGGTGTCATATTTTTGCTACAAGAGAAAATCCTCACTGTAAATGCCTCAAAAATACCAAATCAGGCTGTGGAGCACATTTTGATCAATCAGATCTCCATTTTTATACAACGGAGCATCGCAATTTTTTCAAGGCTGATATTTCAGTATGTAAACTTCTAGAAAAATCTGATTTGGCAGGTTTTGAATTGAAAGAAAAATTCAGCTTGGTTACCATCACACACAAGGGAGTTATTCCCGTATTTTCGTCACATATCCTTTGCCAAGTGACCATTGACTCTCCGTGCGACAGAATTTCATACTATTATGGGAATCGAGATGTGCAAGAAAAAACTCGAGCATACATGGGAGGTCCAAGTTGTCTGTCACCGTAAGTGTTAATCAGTCTGCCATGTCTAACATTGAAAGGTGCTTGACAGTGCTGGAATAATAATTCATTTCGGTGCTTGGAAGTCCTGGAAATCTGTTTTCAAATGAGAACACATTTGAACCTTGCAATAAGGCCATGGGGAAGATTAACCATGCTAACCATGTTTTACCCTCAGTAAATAACGTTTATCTATCTATCTATCTATCTATCTATCTACAGAGCATACCTCTTAGATAAGAGGTCCGGAACCCGTTCTTTCAACCTGTTCGTTGAACAATGCAAGAACACAACGTATTGAATGTGCCGTGAAATTTTCTCGGTTAATATTTTCCGATACTTCAATCATGACATGTTTTCAGGGACGGAACAACACTCTATAAAAATGGATATTAAAGACTGACATGTATTTGTGTGATGTTCATCAGTTGATGCATTAAGAGAATCGATATTTTTTTTAGAATCAGGGTACAAAGGCAAGAAATAATAGAAGTAAAATCCCATTATGATCTAGACGTTCCTTGAGCACATATATTGCATGATTGTATTTAACTGGTAATAAAAATAATCTACTGGGGAACAACACAGTGAATGAGGCGTCACTGTTTAGTAAGCACTCATGGTTATTTTATTCACGCTGTCATGTCTATTTACTTCGCCTTTATATGTAATAGTTTGATAGAATAGAATAGTATAGAATTATACGTCAACTGGAATAATACTCGAAACGAAAAGGGAATATACACATTGGCAAAACCCGGTGGTATTTACACGGCTAAATATATAATTCACCTATTATCATAACCTCTTCCATACGTAAGTTTTTGATTACGTCAGCTACAGCTGGCGATGTCCTACGGAATACACAGTGTCCTCCCGATATTCGTTATTTAATTCGTAAACTATTCGCAATATTGACTCATTCCTCTCAAATTTCACCAAGAAAGCTATGGGTGCACGCACAGGTCGCATACCAGAGCTGAGGTCAGCAGGTCAAAGTCATTGTGGCGAAAAAATCTAATATTTTACAAACTGCTTTTTTTTTGGCGAGTGGATATATAAGGAGACTTACGATGTGTTCGAAAACAAGATTAAGATCAAATGTCAGTCTCAGAAATCTGGTTCCAAAATCAGGAAATCATCGAAATTCGACTTTTCTTTTTGAACATCGGGTCGTGTATTCCAGGCACTGATATTCTAAAAGGTCAAACAGTCAAAGGACATGGTCACATTGCCCCCCCGTCCCAAAAAACGCAATATTATTTGAAAACATTGTTTTTTCACATTGATCCAGTCCAAAGATGTGCATTGTGGTCAAACTCACGTTTATGGCAAACAAGTAAAAATGTCAAGGCCAATGGGCATAGTAACATCAGGAACTATGGAAAATCACATTTTTGTCAGTGGATGCATTAGCGGGAAGCGATGTGTTGTGTACCTATATTGAGGTCAAAAGGTCAACGGCCAAGGTCAATGACCATGAGTAGATCTCTGAAAACTGACTATTAGATTTCCAATGACGTAGTCCAGAGTGACAGTGAGGCTCTTGTTTATATTAGGTAAACCCATATCTTAGTTCTACGCAGCTAACATTGTATGATAACATCCAATGTGCTCAAATTCTATACCAGATAACTGAGTTCCGAAATAAATTAGTTTTTCCCTTTGCTTTGGTCATAGGGTATATTCATTCTGACAGGAAATAAAAAACAATAACATGTCTGCCTTACATGCAATTGATTAGTATTTGATATCAATGTGCTGGTCATCACATGATGATTTTCATGCATACTACAGACTCAAGAGTATACACAGGCATGAAGCATTTTCATCCAAATGGTAAATAGTTTTGAAATTTTGCCGGAATGCTCAAAACAGCTCAAAGTCAGATTTCAGAAGGAGCCCATTCCCACGACTGTATATATTCTTACTATATGATGCCGAGAATATATGTATCCTTTCAGACATCTTTAAACAGTATTAAGAGTGAGCTAGGCCAAAATTTTAGTATTGGAATAGTTGCCCCGGAAAATTTACAATATACTGTAAGGCCTAGAGCATTCTACCAAGGATTTTGTGTCCTATCATGCCTATAGGAAAAGTGCAAAAGTCATGTACGATCATTTTTGAATGCATGATTTTGCAGTCGATTATTTTGAGTTTGTCCATCGGTCGGAGATTTATGCCTCATTTGTTCCCGCATTCAGACTTTCGACTGCATCTGAAGTTCAAATTAAACCAGACGAAACTAGTATGTACGCATAGATTATGTGGGTGAACGAAAGATGCTTTAATAAAACATGACTTCCAGGTAACAATTTGTAGGATCCCATGCTGTCTTACCATTTATACGATACTCCTGCTTAAATAGAACCCGAAAAGGTGAAGTATTACTGTTTCATGGTCAGCCGTTTGGGGAAATACTTCAGGCTCGAGAGCATTGTCGTCAGTAAACTGCCTCCTACCTTGGCGTGAAAATATCATAGCGACCAATGTAAACACCATTTTGTATGGTCCATGTTGCCCTGATGGTGATTCATCTCTTGAAGAAAGGGCAATGCTATCTATACGATAGCCATCAGTCCGCCTTCATACGTGGATGTAGGTTGATCGCTCAAAATTATGAATAAATTATCCATAATGTTACATCGTACAGGATTACGTTGTTTTTCATGAAAAGCTATACAGTACACTAAGATCACTCCAGGCAGCTATCCACACAGCTATCTTCACAGTACATGTTAGAACGAAAGGACAAAATTTACCAAATCGCATGAAACAACCACGTGGGTGTCTTCTATTTGGTTTAAAATGTACATATCTTTGGCATTGGTTCAGCTTCCTCTGTCGGGATGGAAAGCCCTGTCGTCATTCAGATTCCCCCAAAATTTTCATCTTCCGTAACTTGGCGAGAATATAATGCCATAGCCGGTAAACAACATTTTGGCAGCTGAAATTGAAAAACTCAGCTATGCCAGATTCTGTCGGCATAACCAGCAATTTTCCTTTCTTTTGAACCAACACATGTTCAATTTTTATGAATTTACCTGATCCTAGGTTCAGCTGAAAACGCCGTGATGCCTGTTAATACGCATATATAAACTGTAGCCGTCTGTACGATGTGCGATAGTCATGGGGCACGCACGTGTTGCCTACCCGAAGTGAGGTCAGTAGTTCAAAGGGCAATGTCATTGTGGCAAACAAATTTAACATTATTGAAAACTGCAAGGGAAATACAATTTGACCCAAAAATCAGAAAACCATTGAAATTCGGATTATCTGTTTGAGCATCAGGGCTTATGTTCCAGGCACTGATATTCTCACAGGTTACATTGCCCTCCCCCGCAAAAACAATATATTTTTGAAAACATTGTCTGTCTCATTACTCCTGTCCAAAGTTGGACAATGTGGTCAAACTAAACGAATACCTCACGTTTATGGTAAGCATGTCAAATGTCAAGGCCAATGGGCATAATAATATCAGGAACTATGGAAACTCACATTTTTGTCAGTAGATTTATTAGTGGGAAGCGATGTCATTTACCAATATTGAGGTCAAAAGGTCAACGGTCAAGGTCACTGACCACGAAGAGATCTCTGAAACCTGACTTTTGGATTTTTAATGAGGTACATGTAGTCCAGAGTGTCAAATACTGGGAAACAACGCAGTCAATGCGTTAAGCACGCCTGATTATTTGGTTCACGCTGTCGTATCTATTTACTTTGTCTTTAAATGTAATAGCTGGACATTTGCAGTGAATTATACATCCACTGGAATAATACACGACACGATAAGGATGTATATGCGTTGGCATCACCGCTAGTATTTACCCGGCTAATGCACCTATTATCATAACCTGTTCCACACTCAAGTTTTCGAGTTACTTAATCCGAGATTTATGCCAAGGACCAGTCCATATTTCTACCCCGCAGTATGGCGCCAATCTGGCAGGAGCGCGGCAACATTAGAAGATACCCTGCCAGGGTGGCATCTGGTCGGCTGAGCCAACCAAAAAGTCTCTACCGTTATGTTCCCTTCAAATCTCTATGAAGATTTCTCGGGATTGGATGAGACTTGCGCTACTGCAAGCCGGTTAGATCATACAAGCGACATATCCAAATGGGGGAGCAATGATGCCGGCGAGACATCATCATGTTCCAAAAATAACAAATCCGTATGGCAGATCAGTATTCTTAATCCATATGATATTCGAAGTAAATTCGTCATCTAGACATTGATGTATCTCCGTCATGCTTTGATTGTGCCTGTTCATGTTAACACAATGAGGATCTTGAAGTTCATGGGTTCATACGGCCCCTAGTCCCGGGTTAAGGGGAATTAGGCACAAATTACGAAACGTAACACCATAAATCGTGCACGCTACGCTTGTATTTTGCTATCAGCATGCGATATCTATCGCCAAATTTGAGAAAATCTGAGTGGAGGCGCTTGGTGGTATAGCCCAGTTTTATAACTTTCTGCAATAATTTTTGTAATGTTGATTAAAATCGTCACATTTAACACAGCATCTAGCAAATGCTACTAAGCCAGACGCCATACGCAGGTCACATTGGAATATTCTTGTCCAGAAAGCGATAGTTTGCGATGTCGAAATTGTAATCATCTCTTTTGTCGTAATGTCGACGAGAGAGAACGCCCGCTTCATTTTTATAGAGATATAGGTCTAAATATGATGTGCCGTTGGAATACCTATATGCTGTTGATATATCGTATTGCCAAATTTCACATAGATATTTCTAACGAGAAAATTTAAGCAACTCTATAAACAAAGAAACATCCCATGAATGATATCCCGTGTATGTTGTAGAGTCAAAGAATGCTTTATGGCTTCTGACATTAATATATCGGCGATCAGTTTTCTTCAACACAGATACTATTAATGGACTTAGACAGTCAATATGGTCCTGATGAGGGATTGTAGTATAGGGAGTCGATAAACCCATGTGAATACATGTCTGTACGGTATGCGACCTTTAGCATCAAGTTCTTCCGTAAGACATTTTGAGTTTTTCAATATCCACATACATTCAACGCTAGAGCATTTTGGCGCAATATCTTTCCCACAAATGCTTTTACCTCCTGAGGGGCCCTCGTCAACGGGGTTGAAAGAAGCTTGGTGGTGCAGCGTCTAGAACTAGCTATGAATCTAGCTTTGTATGGTGATTTATGCATCTTTGGGAGTGCAGTATAAATTTGGCATGTCGTTATGATTGGTTGGAAGACAAATATCCCTTTCCTTGAGAAACATTTTGTTGTTGTCAAATAAATCTTCCAGAGTAAATGCAGTTTGGGTGTAAGTAGACGTATTTCGTGATGGTATGCATAGACTCAAATCCTAAACCAGCACCTGATAACAGTAATATTTACATATGAATAGTACATTATTTGGAGCTTTGTCTGCTTGAACTATGACAAACTTAACCTGGAGATTTGCTAGAAATTCTTGCGAATTGAGACTTCTCAGTACTTGTTTTGCTTGGGGAAGGGTTCTTGTGTCGATATGACGGACTGCTTCAAGGACCTTGCTCTTGGTGAAGTTTAGCCAATCAGCGAGTACCGTAGTTTCAACTTTTTCACCAAGATAGCTATGGGGAACGCGCATGTCGCGTAGCAGAACTGAGGTCAGTAGTTCAAAGGTCAATGTCATCGAGGTGAAAAAATCAAAGATTATTGAAACCTGCATTTTTTTAGAGTGGATGTATAAGGGGAATACGATATATTCGAAAACAAAATTGAGGTCAAATGTCAATATCACAAATTTGACCAAAATCTGAAAATCATCGAAATTCGAATTATCTGTTTGAGCATCAGGTCATTTTATTCCAGATACTGCTATTCCCAAAGGTCAAACAGGTCAAATATCAAGGTCACATTGCCTTCTGCCGCAAAAGACAAAAATATTTGAGAAAACATTGTATGTCACACTACTCCGGTGCAAAGATCAAAGGTCAAGGCCGATATCCATAATATCCCAAAAGGGTATTGTGGTCATATTTAAGGAATACCTCATGTTCATGGCAAACATGTCAAAGGCCAATGGGCATAATAATATCAGGAACTATGGAAAATCACATGTATGTCAGGGGATGCATTAGTGGGTAGCGATGTGTTATCTACCAGTATCAAAGTCAAAAGGGCAACGGTCAAGGTCATAGACCACGAGGAGCTCTCTGAAAACTGACACTTAGATTTTCAATTGTCATTTAGTCCAGAGTGTCAGTCAGGCTATTGTTTACATTAGGTAAACCCATATCTTAGTTCTACGTAGTTAAGATGGTGTGGTCACAGAAATACTATCTTACATCCAATATACGTACATCCTATATGAGATAAACGAGTTCCGGATCTTAGCAGGGTATCTAGTTGTATCCAAAGTTGATTTGCCAGTACATTGCCCGAAATGTTTCATCGCCATCCGTCCAATTGTTTCCGAACAATAAACTTAAGACATATGGATTATTTTCAAAATGTTTGGCATGCACAATATGTAACTTTTGATTGATTCACCTGCCACAGGTGGCACCAACGTGTCAAAGTTGAAATTCCAGATATTTGACACATTATGATGTTGTACAGTAATCCGGCGGTGAAATATTGATTTTGTATATATATATATACATGTATAGGGTTATTCCCTCTGATTTGTCCATGGGCTATATTCATTCTGACTGGAAAAAATAAAACAATAAAATGTTTGTCTTCCATGCAATTGGTTATTACTTGATATCAATGTGTTGATGATGAATTTCATGCATACTACAGACTCAACAGATTTTTCAGGCATGGTGCATTTTCATCCAAGTGTTAAATATTTTTGAAGTTTTGCCGGAATGCCAAAAGCAGATTGCAGAGGCTTCCCATTCTCACGACAGTTTATATTCTTATCATACGATGCCGAGACTATATGTATCCTTTCAGACATCGTCAAAAAATATTAAGAGCGAGGTAGGTCAAAATTTTAATATTGGAATATTTGTCCGCGGAAAGTTCACAAATTTCTTGATGGCATTTAAATTATTCACGAAGAATGGTAGTTGGGAGTGATGACTGGATCCAGGTTACAGTAAGGCCTAGGGCATTCTACCAAAATATACAACAGGAGGATTTAGTAAATCTAGGATCCTATAGGATTTCTGAATAACTGTTCTATATGACTCTGCTATAGGAAAAGTGCAAAAATCATAGAGGATCATTTTTGTAAGCACGGCATTGCAGTCGATTATATTGGGTTAGTCCAT